>JAMPIV010008675.1:0-17838 GCA_024509875.1 Oreohelix idahoensis
TCTGGATTTCTACAATGTGGTTTTTTGTATGTCGGATATATAAAATGTCTGATGTTATGTCATATATGGAAAGTAATTGTGTAGGAAGATATATAATAATGGTTGTATGTATATTACATGTATCCGTATGTCTGTTATATACTTAAGACTATTTGTTGTTTTTTTTTTAATGTATGAATATAGTTTATTATCTGATAAATCTATCTCTATCCTTCTATCAATCTATCTTCTATAATTGCCTGGTGTATATTGTTACAAATGAATATATCATTAACAAGTACTGATCTGTATGTTTTAGGGTATGTTATTTATCAGTTCATATGTTTAACATGGTGGGGGGGGGGGGGGGGTTTTTTGGGAAGTGTTAGTTTGTCATAATTAAAAAACAATAAAAAGTCGCCCCCGATTCCCCCTACCCAGAACTCCAATATGGCATGGTGGCATTTTCTGTTGTTAACCAACATATCTCCAGGTTTACCTACCAAAAAACAAAAATTAAAAATCAAGCGTAATAATATCTCTTATAGTGGTAGCAACAGCCATACCCGACTATATGACCTCTTAAAATTAGCTATTTGAAATCTAAATCGTTGACAAACACTTGAATTGTTTGGTGTCAATACGATCGCGGGTTCTTTAAGTGCTTACAGTAAAAACACATCTATTTGCATTTGCAGTTGCCGCCAAGTGGAAAATAGAAAAGATTCAGTATTTTAACACAGTTCCAGAAAATTGCTAAGAAGATAGGAGCAGAATAGTTATGAGAATGCGTACCGTTCCTTCCCCCCTCTTTTTTCACCTTTTTTCGCCCTATCCTGATCATTTTGTGACGACAAGTGTTTGTTTTTGTAAGTCATCAATAACTGAGTGTTGATTTGGTTTGGTTTGGTTTAATTTCGGCAAGGTTGGGGGGGGGGAATGATTCCTAAATTATTCGGGTTCACGTCACCCTTTCAAAATGTTTAAAAACTTCGCTCCAGTCTCTCTCTCTTTCTCTCTTTCTCTCTCTCTCTCTCTCTCTCTCTCTCTCTCTCTCTCTCTCTCTCTCTCTCTCTCTCTCTCTCTCTCTCTCTCTCTCTCTCTCTCTCTCTCTCTCTCTCTCTCTCTCTCTCTCTCTCTCTCTTTGTCTGTCAAAGGAAGGACAGAATATCAGACGGGCCTGCGTGCCCAATTCTCAACCCTTTAAAAATAAAATTCGTTCGTTCGTTCACTTTCTCTCTCTCTCTTTTTCTATCTATCTATCTATCTATCTATCTATCTATCTATCTATCTATATATCTATCTATCTATCTATCTATCTATCTATCTATCTATCTATCTATCTATCTATCTATCTATCTAACTATCTAACTATCTATTTATCTATCTATCTAATCCTGTCACAGATTGCTCCAACATATCTGTGGCCAATGTTCAAATACAATGAAAGACGCAGTCAACGCCTTAACAAAATACAAGTGTCCAAGCCGAGGTTTGACGTATTCAAGAAAAGCTTAGCTTACTCTGCTGCTCATCTTTGGAACTATTTTCCACATTATCTAAAAGATAACAACTTCAGTCCCTATTCATCCAATCTTAGACTTTTCGAATACTTTATGAGTTCTGATTATCTGCCGCCCCCCCCCCCCCCCCCCCCCCCCCCCCCCCCCCCCCCCCCCCCCTTCCCTCCCAATGTGATTATTTTTCCGAACAAATGATATAATATCGAATGTAGGTTTAATGATGATGTTTGTACTTTTCAACATATTTTATTTCATGGTAATACTTAGTTTGTACTTTTCAACATATTTTATTTCATGTTTATAATTAGATACTGTGAATGTGAGTATGCTATTATTTTACCTTTATAACGTTGAATTCCTTGAATTGATGGGTAAAATGCATGTGAGAATAAATGAAATCATATAAAAGACGAGAGAAAGGAAGGGCAGAATGTCAGACGGGCCTGTGTGCCCAATTCTCAACCCTTTAAAAATAAAGTTCGTTCGTTCGTTCGTTCTATCTGTCTGTCTGTCTATCTATCTATCTCTTGTGATTTACAAAGCTGGACGAATTTCCAGGTCAGCATTAGGTAAACCAGCTTTACGGGTAGATCACAGAGGTAGCTTTGGTAAAGATATACCTAAAAAGAGTGGAAAAGAGAAATAATTTTATAGAGACATTTCAGACCATGCCTTTTCCGCCGGCATTTAAAAACATAGTTTCATCATCATCAAAGGTACTTTTTCCACGTTCCCTTTGAAACCTCATGAGCTAGATTATAGCAATTGACTTTTGTAGGGCGTCGGAGTAGGCTGAGAGGTATGGCGTTCGCCTCTAATTCTAAAGGTACCGGGTTCGCTCCCAGTACCTGGAATACGATTGATTGAATTATTCTTTTTTTTTTCAGAACCGTTGGTTCCTAATGATGTCATACTCTCCCCCACCCCTGATCTCTTGGGCAGTGAGATCGGATGTCTATCCTTTTTGGATAAGGGAGAAAAAATAGCAGATCTCGTATGCAAGTTGCGCACGTTAAAAATCCCACGGCAGTTGGAAATCGTAAAAAGAAGTCCATACGGCCGCTGCCTGGACAAAATTGAAAAATTAGGAAACTTACCCACCACAAAAATATTTATAGAATGTGTGATTCCTGTGAGTATTCCCAGAGTGGGATCCTCGCCGGTGCTACGGAGATCTCGCACTGTGCTGAGATCCTCTTTGTGTGATTTCAAGGAGGAGATCGCAGTACTTATGGAGTTGTCTATGTGCAATGAACATGGTCGTTAAAACCAAACAAAACCAAACCAATTCATTTTAATGGTGAACAGCAGGAGGTATAGACTGGTTCTTTTCTTTAGCGGTAAGGTAACATCTGATAAAATATAATTTAGTTGCAATCTTCCACTAATCTGTTATTGGAATTGTAGGAAGGAGATCGCCAGGTTGAGATTTAAATTACATATTCTCCTTATTCTTGGATCATTTGCCCCTGACTGACAAAGCAGTCAATGGCCATCACGCCTAGTGGCGTCTTGTAGTGCAGCAATAAATTGTCCCCATTTAGCTCGGTCGGTGGCCATCCTTCGTGCCGTGCCCTAACTCTGGTTCATGCTTTGCATCTCAGCCTATAAAGTTCTCCGCCAGGCTGTCTTTGGTCTGCGCCTCTTTCACCGTCCTTCTGGGTTCCATAGCATAACAGTTCTGGTGATGGTGACTTCCATATAGGCTACACTTAATTCAAATTCCAAATACTCTGACACCTGGAAACAGGCA
Organism: Oreohelix idahoensis; assembly: GCA_024509875.1. Classification (NCBI taxonomy): domain Eukaryota; kingdom Metazoa; phylum Mollusca; class Gastropoda; order Stylommatophora; family Oreohelicidae; genus Oreohelix; species Oreohelix idahoensis. The sequence goes on from JAMPIV010008675.1 coordinate 3,256, forward strand.
TCATTTTATCAAGGTAAATCTTTAGAGAGTTTAGTGTTTCTTTTGTAGTTTCTTTGTGCTCCTGTTTTTTCCTGTCGCTGTGCCATACTGGCAACTTCATGACGTAAAACCAATTGCCACAGAAAGCAACCCCTGCCTGGTGCAGGTTTGTCTGCAAGGAGACCAGCTGTAGGGGTGGCTATACGCCCCATAAGGAGCGAAAAGAAAACTGATAAAATTATGATGGTGTCCAATATTAAAATGACTGATAGCCACGACTGCCTCCCATTTGAAATCGTTATACTAAATCCGAGGTGTACATCTTATTTCTTCTTTGGCCCTTGGTCGCTGACTCACAAAAGCAATCAGTGGCCATCACGCATGGTGGCGTCTTGTAGGGCCGCAACAAACAGTTTCATCTTATCTATTGTTTTGCCTTTCTCCTTGAGCTTAAAAAACAGAGAAAGGTGGGGAAGAGAGAAAGTAGGCAACCGGTCGATCGCGACCTAGCGATTGATCACAGGGGCTGATGAGGTAGATCTCTAGATGCCGAGGGAGGAAAAATAAAGAATTTTTAAGCTCGGGAAATAAAGGACTTACCCACTTCCACCGACATTTAATTAAATGCCTAGTATCCAGGGAATTAAAGGCACTTGTCCGCGTTCGCATGGAAACCCGTCAAGCTACTTTACTACAATTTACTTTATTTGTTATCTACATATGATTGGAACGCGATATCTCTCTCTCTCTCTCTCTCTCTCTCTCTCTTTCTCTCTCTCTCTTTCTCTGTTTCGCTCTAAATAATGCTTAAAGTAAGAATGAAAGGCTACATTATTCATGATGAGAGAGTGAGTGGGAGGCAGAATGTCAGACGGACCTGCGTGCCCAATTCTTAACCCTTTGAAAATAAAGTTTGTTTGTTCGTTCGTTCGTTTGTCTCTCTCTTTCTCTCTCTCTCTCTCTCTCTCTCTCTCTCTCTCTCTCTCTCTCTCTCTTTCTCTCTCGTTAAAGTGAGGTTAACATTTGATAAAATATCATTTAGTTAGAATTTTTCACCGCTCTCTTGATGGAACCACAGGAATCAGATTGTCAGGTAGAGGTAAAACTTACATATCACCTGCCCTTTTCAGATTCCAAGAGCTCTAAGCACAGACACGATTTTATCAAGGTTGATACTTAGAGATCTCAGTGTTTCTAAAGTAGAACCCCACAGTTCCTGGCTGGCCTACTCATAGGTTAAGCCGTGAGTTGACATCTTGAAAAGTTCATTTTGCAATGCTGGGGGGGGGGGGGGGGGGGGGGGGGGGGGGGGGGCGGGGGGGGGGGGGGGGGGGGGGGGGGGGGGGGGGGGGGGGGGGGCAATGCTGGGGGGGGGGGGGGGGGGGGGGGGGGGGGGGGGGGGGGGGGGGGGGGGGGGGGGGGGGGGGGGGGGGGGGGGGGGGGGGGGGGGGGGGGGGGGGGGGGGGGGGGGGGGGGGGTGGGGGTTTCCGGGGGGGGGTTCTTCCCGAATAGTTTATTTACATCTATAAACTCTCGTTACTCAACCACTTTCACAATATATCTGTTATACCCATGTTTGGTTTGGTTTGGTTTTAAGGACTGTCTTCATTGAACACGGACTACTCCATCAGTGCTCCGATCTCCTCCCTTAGATCACACAAGGAAGATCTCAGCACAGTGCACTAACTCTGTAGCACCGGCGAGGATCCCAATATGTGTATACATGAATCACACATTCTATAAATATTTTTGTGGTGGGTAGGTTTCCTAATTTTTTTTAAATTTTGTCATGTTAAATCATTATAAGCATAATTGTGTGCACTTTGTTCAAGTGCCTGAAGATATAACATATTGACATGTCCCAACTAATACATCAAGACATTTCTAATTTTACAGCTGTTTTCATGCTGTATTAAATTTGTGAATGCAAAGTTAATATAGTAATATAATGTCATTTTTATTGACTTTGCATTGGCGTTAGGGAAGGAAAAGGCAGCGAGGAAGGGAATTGGTCACCCTACTTCTTGATGCTAGAACAACAAAAATATTCGTACCCATTTACAGCTGGGTAGACTGAAGCCTATCGGTACCGTGAGAGAGACCAGCGCCCTGACCACGTTGTCAATCGGACGCTATTGTATAGGACACTAATACAATAAAAGTGACAGTATATTACTATATTAACTTTGCATTTACTAATTTAATACACTATGAAAACAGCTGTCTCTAACAATTCACTGCCCTACGGCAGTACATTTACATGACGTACAAAAAATTGAGTTCGGTCCCAAGCCAGATACTGCCGTAGAGAAGGGAAGTATATGCTATTTTAGGTCAAGCTATATGTGATTAGTTGACGCTTTCCTTTCCTCGATGCCTTTGTCTCCCTAAATCAAGAGCAGAGACAGGTACCAATTTATGGCTGATAAACTGCAGCATGACTCTTCCAGGTTTCGAACCGGGTTCCTTTGCCTTTAGAAGCAAATGCTATTTGATTTATACGACACTAATTTGTATAATGGTAACTTAATTTGTTTTCGTGACCTTGTATAGATACATATGTTAGTTAGTGAGTTATTTCTGCCTTAGGTGAGAGAGGTGTTAGTGACTTCACCTATGCTAAGTCTCATTGTTATGAGTGGGGCCTTCACTCCAGGATTCTAGAGTCCAGAATCTAGAAAACTAACGTGCATTTCTGCTTAAAATTGGGACAAAAGCAACACAGTGCTAAGTCTCATTGTTATGAGTGGGGCCTTCACTCCAAGACTCTAGGGTCTACAATCTATAATGCTAACGTTCTTTACTGCTTAAAACAGGGACAAAAGCAACACAGTGCTAAGAATCCCAAAGTAAATGAAAAATACAAAGATGAAAGAATGCAAATTTTAGTAAACAAACCAAGAAATAATATTTCTCTATTGGCCTTTTTTTTACACCTATGCTCATTGGGGAGCACAAGAGAAATGAATGAACAAGTGAAAAAGTCTTTTACTTCTATTTTTCTGCGTGACATTAATCATAAATCCCGTCTGTATTTTTTAATTTTTTTATTTCTACTCTCCATTCCGCTTTGAGAAAGTGAAGACTAAAACCAGATTTGGTGAACAACTTCGCGTGCAGAGATCCGCTAATGCGACGCAGTCTTCCTAAATGCATAAAATGTCATTCCTTTAATGTACCCTTCAGTGCTCAGCTGAAATGTTTTCCAGTGTCATTATGCAGTGTCAAAAATAAGACACTTCTTTCAGCTTGTCAAAGACTTCATTAAAGGCCTACAACTCGTCTTTGATCAAACAGATTGGGTTAAGTCCTCTTTATCAGGCGTCGCCATCTTTACGCAATCTGCCAGGTTCGTTGTGGTCCAGTGCGCGCGCGCTTAGAAACAATGACCTCTTCGAAGAGAGCGACAGATTTTCAAGAGCTCTCTACACTGCATCGGACCCTTGAATCACCTTGTTGGCAGCAAGCCCTTCGTGCGTTTAATAACATAGGACCAGTTCTCTGCCCCTGCCGGAGGCCATGTCGCCGAAAACAGACTCCAGATTTCTTCCATCTAGATACGGCATTAATTTATTCATGAGACCCTCTACGCCCTATTAGGTTTTCCTCATCTCTGGGGGTCTTTGGTTCCGAACTCCGTTTTGCCTTTAATAACATCGCAGAGTGTTTATGAATAACACATTCACGATCGTAATGCTGTAATTTAACGATGAGGTAACGAGATCTTAAGGCAGCTTCGCTAAAGGAATCATTTTGTCAAGGGAGATGTGAGTCCATGGCTTGTAAAATGAAACAAGAGGTAGCGTGGAATGATATGACAGAAGGCGATCTAAGAAACAGTCAGGTTGAAAGATGGAGTTGTTGTCGGCGATTGCTCGAAGAGTGTAACAATTAACTTCATAATTACAGTGAGTAGAAAGTTGAAATGTTACGGGTAATTGCGCGTGAAATTGAACAGTTACCACCTGGTTGTATGAGAATATGGAGAGGGCTAGGCCATATCGCATGAAAGCATCGTCATAATCCTTATTTACTTTTTCCTAATCGTGGAGTATCCAGCCGCCTCTGTAGCGTGTCCCCTAGGTCCGTCTGTATGTTTTAAATCCTCACGGCCTGACACTGCATCTATATGTCGGGGTCGGATTGGCTAAGAGGTATGGCATCCGCCTCGTATCCGAAAGGTACTGGGTTCGATTCTCAGTAGAGAGAAAATAATTTAACGGAAATTATTCTCAGAACCTGTGATCCTAATTATGTCATACTCCCCTCTGGTCTCCTAGGTAGTGAGATCTGATGCCTAGCCTTCTCGGTTAAGGGAGAAAAAATAGGAAGTCCAGTGTGCAAGTTAAAAATCCCATGGCAGTTGGAAATCATTAAGAGTAGGCCATAAGGCCGCTGTTCTGGCACAATTTAAAAATTAGAAACCTACCCACTAACAAAATATTTATAGAATGTGTGATTCCTATATACACACATTGGGATTCTCGCCGGTGCTACGGAGCTCGTGTATTGTGCTGAGATCCTCCTTGTGTGATCTAAGGAAGGAGATCGGAGCAATGAAGATGGTCCCCGTAAATTCGAAACCAAAACTACTTCTATATGTGCCTCATCATTTTTTTTTAACGTGTTACCATTCACACCATCATCAACATCATCAACGTCATCAACATCATCACCTTCATCAACATCATCAACATTATCATCAACATTATCATCACCATCATCATCAACATCATCATCAACATCATCATCGTCATCAGCAACATTATCATCATCATCATCATCACCATCATCATCATCGTCAATAACATCATCAACATCATCATCATCATCATCGTCAACAACATCATTATTAACATCATCATCATCATCATTATCAAAATCATCATCAACGATATTATCATCATTAACATCATCATCAACAACATTATCAACATCATCATCATCAATATTATCATCATCATTATCAACATCATCATCAACAACATCATCAACATCATTGTCGTTAACATCATCATCATCGTCGTCATCATAAAAATCATCAACATTATCATCATCATCATCAACATCATCATCAACATCATCATCAACATCATCATCGTCATCATCATCAACATCATCAATAACATCATCATCATCATCATCATCATCATCATCATCATCATCATCATCATCATCATCATCATCATCATCATCATCATCATCATCATCATCATCATCATCATCATCATCATCATCATCATCATCATCATCATCAACAGCATCATCATCATCAGCAACAGTATCATCAACACCATCATCAACACTATCATCAACATCATCATCAACAAGATTATCATCATCATCATCATCATCATCATCATCATCATCATCATCATCATCATCATCATCATCATCATCATCATCATCATCATCATCATAAACATCATCATCAACATTATCATCATCAACATTATCATCATCAACATCATCATCGTCATCAGCAACATTATCATCATCATCGACAACAACATCATCAACAACATCATCATCATCAACATCATTATCTACATCATCATCATCGGCATCATTATAAACATTATCATCATCAACATTATCATCATCAACATCATCATTAACAAAATCATCAACATCTTCATCGTCAACATCATGAACATCAGCATCATCGTCATCATCATGAACATCATCAACATCATCATCAAAATTATCAACATCATCATCATCATCATCAACATCATCATCATCACGATCATCATCAACATCATCATCAACACCATCATCATTACCCCCAACAACATCATTATCATCAGCAACATCATCATCACCATGATCATCAACATCATCATCACCACCATCATCAACATCATCATCATCGCCATCATCATCAACATCATCATCACCAATATCATCAACAACATCATCATTATCAACATCATCATCAACAACATCATCAACATCATCATCGTCATCAGCAACATTATCATCATCGTCATCATCGTAAACAACACCATCAACATCATCATCAACATCATCATCACCATTGTCATCAACATCATCATCAACATCATCGTCATCATCAACATTATCATCAACATCATCATCAACAACATGGTCAACATCATCATCATCATCATTATCACTCTTCAGAGCCCCAAAGAGCATAGGCCTTCAGTAAAATTATGTCAAGTATTCCTGTCCTGTCCTGTCCTGTCCTGTCCTGTCCTGTCCTGTCCTGTCAGTTCAAAGTCTTTCCGTGTCTTCTCTATGTGTCATCTTGGTCTTCCTTTACCTCTCTTTACCCTGTGGATTCCAGAACAAAGACTGCCTGGTAATGCTGTCAAAAGGTTTCCTCAATGTGTTCTCATCCCTTATTTCACTTCTTGTCATCAGCTCCACATTTGTGATCTTGTCACACCACTTCAATCTGTCTATTCTGAGCAAGCACCCATTTATGACAAGTCTGTAGCTTTTTTGGTTGTTGTTTTTATTTTTTAAAAAAGGTCAAGGTGGTCCCATAGCTAGATACTGCCGTAGGGGAGTGATGTGTTAGAGACTTCAAAAATACTAAGTCCAGCATCGAGATGTGGCGTGACCAGTTCACTTCCTTGCTGACTTTTCCTTCCCCAAACTCTGTCAATCGGGCTCTCGTTCTTATTATACTACCAAAAAAAGCTGCAGACTTACAGTACATGCTCTTAAATTAATATCAATTTAAATTAATAAACCATGACGCATATTTAAAGTCTGAGGAATACTATTCATACATGAGAAGTTATTGAAGTATAATCTGAACATAAATATATAATAGTAAATGTTGAAATCATTATCTAATTGTTGGAAAGTAAGTTATAAGTTTGACTTGGTTTTTAAGGACTATCTTCATTGCACACGGATAACTCCATCAGTGCTCCGATCTCCTCCCTTAGATCACACAAGGAGGATCTCAGCACAGTGCACGAACTCCGTAGCACCGGCGAGACTCCCAATGTGTGTATATAGAAATCACACATTCTATAAATATATTTGGTGGGTAGGTTTCTACTATTTAAATTTTGTCAGGGCAGCAGCCTAACATCCTACTGTTTATGATTTCCAACTGCCGTGGGATTTTTAACGTGCGCAACTTGCACACGGGACCTTCTATTTTTTTTGCCCTTATCCGAGAAGGCTAGGCATCCGATCTCGCTACCCATGAGACCAGAGGGGAGTATGACATCATTAGGACCACTGGTTCTGATAAAAAATTTATATAAATTATATTCCCTTTACTGTGAATCGAACCCCGTACCTCTAGAATTTGAGGCGGACGCCATACCTCTTAGCCATTCCGACCCCTTTATGAGACACTTATAACAGATATATATAATCATCTAACATTATTAATTCAATTATGGGACCCAAAGACTCAGCAACAGAGAATGCAGTCAGCGACCTATAGCTCGACTGCTTGCGTCAGGGTCAGCAAACCAGAGCTGACCAAGACCCTACTCCACATCCAAGAGGTGGTCCTGGAAAAAGGCTGCATCACTACAGTCTGGCTGAGAGAGTAAGGATCGAAGAGGGAAGGCAAACCCGGTCCCAAAAAATGCCGTGCTGAAGTCGGATGTGTCGGCCGAAAGGCGCAGATATCGCAGCCTCGCTGTAAACAGACACAACGCAACCAACGTCCTTTTCAGGACGGAACGAGGATGAAGAAGAATTCAATTATGATACTTTATAGAATCGCACACACTCTGTATTAAGCCTTTTCATTTATACAAAAACATTTTTTTTCAACTGATTTATTAATAGTATTAATTTATGTTTTTAAAGTAATATATTAAGTATTCTTTTTTAAGATGTTTTTTTTAAAAAAATACACCATCAGCATTTTTTGTAACAACCGATGTACAAAATGGAAGCAATTATTGGTAAGAAGTTAGCCAGTAAGCAAACGGCAGGAACTGGATATATCATCTACAATTATAGACATCATTTACCCGGTAGCATAGTGGTTAGTGCACTGGCTTCCTAGCTCAGTGGTCTATGGTTCGATCCCCAGATGAGGTGGGATTTTTTTAGGCCGCAAACGGCTCCTGGGTCGACCCAGCCATAACTGGGTACCAGAGCAACTTCTGGGAAGGTTAAGGCGGCCGGCGTGATGCTGACCACATCACCCCTAGTGTGCCGATGGTCAAGAAAATATGGGCCTAACACTATATTCCCAATATGCCTCAGTGGGCGTGTAACGGGATCCTTTACCTCCTTTACCTTACACCATTTACCGAAAATCGACATCTTTATACCATTTACCCAAATCTACACTTCTTCATCATTTATCCGAATCGACACATCCACAACATATACCCAAAATTTATATCTCTGCACCATTTACCAGAATCTACAACTCTGCACCATTTACCAGAATCTACAACTCTGCACCATTTACCAGAATCTACAACTCTGCACCATTTACCAGAATCTACACCTGTGCACCATTTACCAGAATCTACAACTCTACACCGTTTACTAGAATCTACAACTCTACACAATTTACCAGAATCTACACATCTACACCATTTATTAGAATCTACACCTCTACACCATTTACCAGAATCTACAACTCTACACCATTTACCAGAACCTAGACCTCTCCGCCATTTATCCGTTTGATAAACCATCAGAGCCCAAACAGCATACTGTTATCAATTAACCAAATAATAATTTGTCTCTCTTTATTCATTTCGACTTTCCAAATTTACCATAACAAACTTTTTTTTTTTTTTTTTGAGAACCTCACAAAGTTTCAGCATAGCAATCCAATTTGACGACTCACCATTTCCAATACCAAAATGCCGGCTTCCGTGAGTACAGATCACGACGCCTTACTCACGCGATTTCCCAGGACCAATAATTATCTTGATTGCGCTAATAAATAAAGTTCCTGGTTAGCGTCAGGGGGTGGTGTTGACATGTGCCGTCGACTAAAGTGGTCTGCTGCGAATGTTAAAAATTTATTACTGGCATTCAACACTTTTAAACTAACCTTTGGAAACAGTTCTTATTTACACAAAAGACTACATGAATTCTGTCAAGGGAGGCTTTCATTCGACAAGTAGTGTAGCAGATTGTCGGGTCTCACAACTGAACAGTAAGTTCAAATTAATCAATTGAAAGTAATTTTAGAAAGAACAGATCCCAATTGTGAAAGAAGTTGCAAGATTAACACTTCAATTTTAAATTCCTATGTATGTTATTAAACAATCTACAGAAAGAAGAAAAGAAGAGAGACAATGCAAACGTCTTTAGAGAGGTACTTCACGAAAACATCAGCAGCCCTTAATGTCCTACTGCAAGTACATCTTCCCAAAGCCCTGTCGCAAGTACATCAGCAGACAGTTCTGTTGCAACTACATCACCCCAAAGCCATGCGGCATTGTCCATCGAAAGCCAAACACGAGCAGTAAAAAGACCTGCTTCTGCAAGAAGTACATTAGAATCTCCAGCAAGGAAGCACTATGAAGACTATACTGCTGATCTAGATGTGGTCTTTCCTTCAGACTTCCTTCAATAATTCGGTAGTCGCAGCTACCAACAGAAGAATAAATAAAATACTGTTTTACATTACTCGCTCCAAATGATCCCTTGTTATTCTTTCTATGTTCATTCCTTGCGCCGTCTAGCGGCTGAAATTTAAAAAACAATTTTTTATCGGGTAACTGTCCAAACTCGGAAAGTTTACCTATCATTTGGTGCAAACCAAACATTTGTAAGTTTGCAATTACCAAAACTATACACCTTCAAAATACCGATATTCTTTTTGAAACACCCTGTATATATATGTCAAATCCAAACTATAATATGATAAAATGTGCATATTACAACTCACCCCGATTATCGAGGGAATACAGACTTCCAAATATTGTCGGGCAACCGTTTTAAGATGCCGTCCCTTAGGTGGTAAGGGTTATTCCGGAATGTGCAATCCTAACTATTCACGCTGTAGGCAAGCTCCGAGGACTTGTGACTTCCAGTATTATAGTTGCGGTTTTATCCTTTCTAATTTTAGAAGATCCTCCAGTACTATGTCCTATCATATACTGGAATCCTGATTATAATCGTTATCCTGGCTGTCTGAGATTTTTCCTTGATGAGAAGGAAATGCAGTGTGTAAGTCTTAAAATGATCTAAGCAATAAACTGAATTTTTGCTCCCTGCACACGTTTATCCGTTGGGAAAAGATCAAATAAGAAACATTTTTAGTCCAGAATTCCAATACCAAATGAAAAGCAAAGAAGCGTCTAGTTTTGGTAGGGGTTCTCCCCACCATCATGCTGATCATTACTTCACGACGACATAAGGTATTCCCCTACATGTTATTTCAAATTCATCTGAATGTACTCAATGACCGTATAAAGTCTTGCCACTTCCGTGTTACTTGTTATGTTTACAACTATGTTACATCATCAGTCTATCCAAATTATTACTGATAATCTCTGCCCAGATGTTACTTTCTCATAGTTGTGTACCATATCAAAGTCTGTGCGGGAGCGACTAACTCACTCCTCTCCTCCAATAACACGATTGTTATCTTCCGACATCCTTGTTTACCAAACAACCTGGCCCTGCAAATACTGCAGAATTAACACATTATCTAAAACTGTCATATGTTGCCCAGGTTGGAAAATTCGAGACAACGTTGTTTTGTGGCAATTTCTGCCAGCCTTGATCACGAATCAAATATTCGTCATTTACATTCCACGACACAAGTCTGGGTTTGTCGCCAGATGCCATCTGGTGTGAAGAAGATTACACTGTTATCTGTCAATCATATGTCTGGCTCAACAATAATAAAGTCGCTACCTGTAAACTTTTAATTCGTCTGATTAGCGATGTCTGCCCCACGGACAAATGATAAGCGGTCATGCGGTCAAGTCAACCGGGTTGTGAGTAGCAAAGTTAAGACAACCTTGGTGGATGCAAGCGTAAACAACAGATAGCGAAATACCGTAATTTTTGATGAGATAGGTCTGAGAAATTTATGGTCCCGTCCGAGCAGAGGTGATGATGATAACTCTGTGAGAATAAGGGTAAGAAATAGATTGCTGTTTCACGAGGGTGATAGGGTAAGAAAAAGGACAGTCTCTGAATCGAGTAGTTGCTCTAATCCAGCCTATCTTACGACATTAATTTAACTGTAGACGCACTTACTGTCCTTGCTAAACAATGTTTTTACAAGTTACCCTACACTCATATACACACACCAATTTGGTGACACAAAGGAACAAACGTGAATACAACCTACGTATAACATAGAATGGGACAATGGGGTTGACCAACACGGTAAGTAAAGGTTTATTATGTTTATTATCACTAAACAAAAAGCACAACATCAATCATGTTACATTTATAAAGCATAGTTACAGACAAGGTGGAAAAAATAGTATCTCAATAGGCCCTCCCCTCTTGTAAAGGAAAACAACCGAATGAAAATTGCTATCAGAGGTAATTAACCACAGAGAGATCAATTTTAACGATGGGATATGCAATAATCATTAAGGGGTATAGGAAAAAATAGTGATATAAATTCTGCCCACAGCAGATCAGTAATATTTATGGAATGACTTCTGGCAATTGTTCTTCTCCAGTTATACTTTAAAATGGCTTATTGTTAAAGTTCTTGGTTTTACTACTCTCATGGATGGAGAGGTGGACCACATAGGGGTCACAACACGAAGATTTAACCACAATAATCGCTGGATGGTGTAGAAACCAAAGTCAGTATAAGAAACGCTAGGACGCAGGTATATGTAGAAAATAGATAAACACGTAATCATAATATAAATCATATCCTGACACGTGTTAATTTTTTAGGTAAGACTATTTTAACCACTCCGGTATTTAATTATCTATATATATATATATATATATATATATATATATATATATATATATATATATATATATATATATATATATATATGTATATATATAAAGATATATATTTTAAAAAAAAAACACGCGAGTGTCTAGTTTATCTTAACGGTTTAAAACACGAGATATGAACGCTAGTCGTTTAGAAAATTACACACGTATGAATAGAATTAAATTGCGTTACATCAATTATTAATCGCCTAGCGGCTTATAAATTATTTGAAGCATCTCTCACTGGGGACATAGCGGGTAATTAAATTTACCTTTACCGCTGGAGAATTTTGCTACATGTTTATTTAATACGTTTCAATTAACACAAAAATCCCAGTGAAATATAATGAAACTTAAACAATTAAATCACTTTGATCCTAATAAATATGTATTTACCGCAGCACAAGAAACTGAAATAAATCTCCACGTATTTCTATAGGAAATCCAGATAAATAAGACTCCAAAAATGCGCGCTAGACCATTCAAGAAATCCTGATAGCAAACTGACAACTGAGTTTGATGAGCATGACTATATATATGAAATGGCGGATTTTTCCCTCCCCTATTAGGAAATTCACACCTCTCGTAGATTCTTCGTTCAATTCTTGAATCAAGGTCAAAAACCATACCAAAGCCTACCGTAGATTCGTTTCCCTAGCGAGCGAGCTTTTAGGTTCGTTTCCCTAGGTGAGCAAATTTGCGTCTCGTGGAGCACGATCAAAGGGCTTGCAGTCGGTGAGGGGCTAACGCCCCTTGATACTGCAATTAGCGAACCGTTCTCTCTGTAGAAACTACAAAACCCGTGGCTTCCCCTCCCCGTATTTCAGGGATCAAGCGCTGACGTGATGGCGTAATCTGACAGCAGGTAGACGTCCTTTTTTTTTAAAGAGAAGACAGTTAATTATGAATAGTTGGATTATTAGTGCTTGAAACAAAGAATGGAGGCGTGGCTAAACTAAGAATCGGACAGTTGGCAATAGAGAGACCTGGCTTCCACGTGTTTAATTGTGAATGCTTAATTAGCCAGCTAGGGAAATCCACGTTCGATCGTTGCTTGTACCCAAATAGTTAGGGGCCCCGATGAGAATACAGTGGATCGATCAGGGTTGCCTCAATTTTCATGTCACACGAAAGAAGGAATCGGCGAATGAGTGGGACGGTGAAGGAAAGGAAAGAAAAAGAGACAACGATAGAATGTAGACAAAATTCTCGTCACACAAGAGCATGTGAATGCTTCGTGCAGGTTTCCTGCAAGGTAACCAGCTACAGTGATGGTTCCAGGCTCCGTAAGGAACCAACAATGTAGGACCGTCAGTAGGAGCTGCATATCCTAGAGATAATTTTTTTGAGTCATCATTGTGGCGCTTGGAGCTGTGCTCTTCTTGAATTATTCCGACCACTCAGCATCCTTCCTCTTTCTAGTTAGACCGAACATTGAACAGTAAATGCCGCTCCAGTTTCATCAAGGCAAAATATGGGAATGAAGATGCGCATATGTTTCTGCGCTTCATGAGTTTTGTGTCAAACAGCCAAATTATGTGAGTCTTCGCCTCGCGGGTCTTGTGGCGGATAGCATGTTCTACGATATCATAATTCATTCATTACATTAGAGCTTCTAATGGAGTATAGGAGTTCTGCAAATACATAAAAAGCCTCTTTGGTCTGTGTAATCAGTTCAAAGTCTTTGCTGTCCGTTCAGAGTCTATGCTATCAGTTCAAAGTCTTTGCTGTCCGTTCAAAGTCTTTGCTATCCTTTCAAAGTCTCCATATTTTCTTTACCTCCTTCGTGTCGGAGCGTCCGATTGGCTAGGGGGCTAGAACGCTGGCCTCTCGCGGCATAGTTATTTCAGATCCAAACCTGGTAACGTTTTAGTCTATCCAGCTGTAAATGGGTACTTGACTCTGCTTTTCACCACCACCACCTCGAGTGCCCAGAACTCAATGTTGCTCCTTCTTCCGCGGCCAGAAAAATGGAACACCTTATATGGAGCAAAAGAACAACTTAGAGAACACATACAGGCACCACCTCCATGGCATTGGGCCGAAAGGCGAAAGCCCAAACGCCGCTAGATCAACAACAATAACAGCTCTTGAGTTGGTGAAGGCAAAGCCAATTACAATGGGAACTAGTCACGCACCTCGTAAATCTGGACCTAGTACTGTGAAACGTGAAACATTTCACTCCGCTACTGCAGTATGTGCTGTGTGTGTGTGTGTGCACAATATCCCGCCATTTCTAAACACAAAGGTGTCGATTTTTACTGTAGACATCGAAATTTTGTGAATGAAATAAGCACCATTGTAATGTACTGCGTTAAAAAAAAAATATTTATTGTTTGATGCTTTAATTGTATTTAAGTCTTGACTTTAGTGGAAACAGCGTACATATCTTCACAGTTATTTCCAATTAAGACATTAAAAGAGTAGTCATACATTGAATGCTTTCAAGCATTAATTCATGTTTAATTTACTTTCACTCTAAGTGAGCATTACAATTATTGTTTTCAGAAATTGATGCTTAGAAGAAAAATGTACCATTGTCTTCTCATTTCTCGGAAAGAAAAGGAAAGAGGCACGGAGAGCATAAAAGTTGGGGGGGGGGGAGAGAGAAAAGAGAAGAGCAGAGAGGGAGAGAAAGGGAGAGAATAAGAAGAGGAGATAAGGGGAGGGGAGGAGCGTGGGGCGGAGGGATGGGGGGGA
>JAMPIV010008676.1:0-86123 GCA_024509875.1 Oreohelix idahoensis
CTAAAATTTTTTCCTATAAAATTCTGCATTCTTTTCATACCTTAACAAAAGAGCCTGCTTTAGCATGTCATAATTTTCCTGATCACCTCTGCTCATTTTTGCAAAAACTTCATAGCTGCCCCACGAAGTCCCTGAGATAACTTTAAGCTCCACCTTTCTCTCTCTAACCCATACGTGGTAGCTAATAGTTCATACCTATTTAGGTAGCTCTCAATATCATCGTCTTTCTCAACAAAATGATCTAAATGAAAATTCATAGCTGAGGTTGAGGCTCCTTGAGTCACCGTAGCATCAGAGGCAAAGGGACTGGCACCATTTTCAGGAGCATGGCCTTGAAACTCAAACTCCCTTAGTCGTAACTCATGTTCCCTTTGTAATCTTTTATCTTCTGCTTCCCTTTCTGCAGCTCATTTCCTCTCTTCCCTTTCTGCAGCTAATTTCTTCTCTTCCCTTTCTGCAGCTAATTTCTTCTCTTCCCTTTCTGCAGCTAATTTCTTAGCCTCAGCCTCAATCTGCAACCTCTTAGTCTCAGCCTCAGCCTCAAACTGTAACTTCTTAATTTCCCTTTCAGCCTCTAACCTTCTTTCGGCTTCTTTTTCTAATCTTCTTTCTTCGCGTTCAATAAATTTGTCACATTCCGTAGTGACATAGGCAACCATAACTTGCCCATCTAATCCTAACTCTTTTGCAGTCTGTACAGCAGCAGATCGAAACTTGGCCAGGTCCGCCATTGTCTATCAGGTAAATTTCTACAATGTCTAACCAACAATTCAAATTCTAAATATATATAATGGACAACACAGGCACCGTGAGCTCAACCTTATTTAATTCCACCCAAGGATACCTTTTAATTCTTATATTCCCTGAAGTGAATTACCCCCAATATTTTTAATAGGGTAAGATTCAAAATCCCAAGAGCGAGACCCCAATATATGTGGTGAAGTGGGATGTTATAAATATTTATAGGGGACTTAGTGTACTGACTGAGATCAGCTGTGAAGGTATCTATATCTATTAAGAGTAGTGTATTATAGATAACCTTACTTGCTACCACATATCTATATATCTCAGTCAGAATTATTCTGGAATAGTGTGATGACTACGTTATGTGTCTAGGGTATGTGTATGATGAAGTGTAAGTCACAACAACAGACAGATAAACAATTTAATTTAATCCACTACTCTTGACAACACTGTGACACTCACATACATATAACACTCTATGAGAATATCTTAAGGAGTCACTGATAACTGTTCAAATAACAATATGTATTCATTTTTGTCATAAAGGTATATGTGTCCTGATTCAAATACAAAGGAACCAGGAATCACACTCAATTTTAATTACAAGTATATGTACAGACTTTATCAATATGAATATTGTAGTGACATATATTATTAAAAATATCCTATGTGTGTCAGTTGTGTAGTAGTAATATGAGGTAATACTGGTTTTGTTTTGTTCAAGCTCTGTTGGTATTTGTCATCATGACTTCAATAGTTTGTCTTTGGGACTAGTATTGGAGATGTTCTCAGTTCCTGATATTAAGACAATTAAATTCCCCTCTGAATGTTATTTTTACAAAGTTATTTCAAGATGAGGGGACATAATGTTGAGCTCAGCTGGCCAAATCTGCTTATCTTGCGTGATGGCGGCAGGAAAGGACTCCTCTGCTCGAATTCTCCCTGGGCTCTGGAGACACCTCACTGATAGCTAAAAAGACCAAGGAGTATGCTGTCCGACTCTGGATTCAGCAAAGCTCTGACCAGGTGCTGCTCAGTACCATCAAGACCACGGTCCCTGAAATCAAGAAGGATGTACCTTCTACTTCATAACTAACTTATACTCTCTTTTACACTGATCACAACACATCACAAACATTGAGTTCAGAGCGTTAGGCCAACTGTCAGCTTCATCTGAAATACTTTATACCAGTATTTACCTCCTTAATGGTTACCACGCCTCTGCACTTCCAGCATTATTTCTTTCTAATCAATCATCCAGGTGTCAGTGTACTATTTGGCCATTCCATGCCGTTTTACTTCCCTCCGACACCCTCTGTTCAGGCTGGAGCATTATAGGCTTTATCTCCTGTTTGCCACTGAACTACACATATATATACAGGCATAAATTAACAATTTACATTCAATTTTCATTAAAAGATACTGAATGGTTCAAGCTTACCACAATTTCATGGAAATAAACACAGATACGTTGATTAGCAATGAATTCTGGCACAAACTGGCACAAATTCCCATCTGCTTATGTTCCAGGCTTTTATTTGGCAAAAATATGAGCTGGCTTCAACGCACTGATGCTTTATCAAGCTTATTTAAACAAGTGGTTTCGAACTAACGCTCCTAAGTGATTATATCAGCGAGTCTAGCCAATGAGGCCCCGTTTCGACAAGTGTTTGAAAAAATGTTACCTTTCCCCGTCTCCCCTAACAACGAAAGATAGTATTTATAGCCCGACCAATCGTGGTTAGTTTTTCATTTGTTGCGCTCCAATCAATTTGGAGTTTACATGGTAGGCTATTTATGTAACGTAAGGTTTTTTTCAAACACGTTATAAAAAAATTTTATGAGCAGAAATGATTTCATGCTGTCAGGCATCCTCACTATTTTATTTTGGGTATAATTTATTAATTCCTGGACTATTTGCGTAACGTTTTACATATTCTTTGTCAGCAAGCCCTAAGGAACCCAAATATCCCAATTTAAAAGAGCTACGTGGCTGCGTTCAAAATATGTATTCTCTACCTCCTGTTTCGAAGATGTGCTGTCTGGGTACTGTTATGTTTTCAACCGTAAACCCATCTATTGTTATCTTTCCTAATAAGCGTTTTTTATGATTTATAAACCTAACTCTGGGATGGGTAATGTATTTTATCACTGTCCGTCTGAAAAAAAAGTTAGTGCATGTAGTCTTACACGCGTGATGGCAGCATTTGTGTATCGCGCGAAGCGTGTTTAGTGTTCGGCTTTCTGCCTCTCCCTTCCCGCTATCCTTTTGTCCATCTGTCTTTCGTTTTGGTAACGCAGTATAATTAATGTTAGGATTAATTTAGGTCATTACGCAGTACGTCTCAATGCTTTTCCAAGAAATACAGCACACGTTTCATTGAAGAAGGCGGGTAATAATACAGTAAGCTTTACTATCAACGTGAAAGCGTTACAATTTGCAGACGAAGCAGAAAACAAGGGGATTTCGAGTACATTCCTTGTGACAGCACTGTTATTTTTCCATTGCTCTTCTCTTTATTAATTTTATTTGTTAGGCTTCATATTTACCTAATAATTTATATATGTGGATTAGAATATTCCACGACACCCGTGCGGTTTACAGAATACTATCGAGACCGCGGATTTGTGGACCTATTTATTTTTTTTTGTATGTTTGTTTAGGAGTTAGTTTAAGATTGCTATAGTGTTTTTTTACACTTAATTTATTTTTTTTTTTGGTTAATGAATTACTGTATTGTAGGGTAACTTACATTACATAATGTCTTAGGTATTGTGTATGTTCATATGTGTGCACTTTTATGACTCTGTCATTATTGAAATGCTTGTTTTGTTAATAAAACATTGCATGTGTTATGATTGCAATGAAATTATGACATATCACTTTGTAGTGACTTATCTTTAATTTTTGTAATGAGATTGTGGATTTGTGATTTTTTTTTTCATACGCTAGTCGGAAGACTATTCCACTTAGACCATTTGATGTATGTCCATTGGTGCTACGTTGGGAAGTTTGAAGCAATGATAGTTGATTCATCAAACATTGATATGTTTTTGCAGCGTTGGTTCTTGGGATAATTTTTGTACATGATGAGATTGCCAGCCCTATGCACAAACTCATTAGCGACGAATATGCGTTAGTTGCTTCAGAGAGTCTTGTTATTCATTAATTTTTTTTTTTCTTTTATTCTGGTGCTATGTCTAATTAATATATTACCATATACAGAGGTTATATGCAGTAACTATTGTGTTGTGAAATGTAATTTTGAAACTAAACTTGTATGTGTTATTTATGTTTTTGTATTTGTATTTGTAAACATATTTTGAAACATTGGTTTTTGATATTTTTTTTGCCATGTGTTTTTTTTTAATGCTGAATTCTGTTTAAACTAGTATGTGTTTATTATGAGTCTACTTAAGAATTGGAATTCTTTTTTGTTAGATGTCATTCATTTGGTTAAAGATGATTTCATTTTGGTATATTAGTTATAGATTTAATCTAGAAAAAATTAAAATACTATTTTTATTTAACTTAGCTGTAAAGAAACTTTTTTGTACTGTAATTTTTTTTTTGGAAATGTATTTTTCATTGACATTGTTATATTTTTTCTGCGCCAAAGCGCTTAATAAGGTGTAATAATATATGTTGATATTCCATTTAAAATAGTAATTTTTTGTTTTTGTTTTGAGATTGTGATAATTTTATATATCGCACTTTTTTGTGTGATACCTGTGATAAATCATTTTAGTTATGAATAAGTTTTGTAATTTGACTAAATTATTTATTATGCATTATTTAGTTGGATAGTTGTTGGGATGTATTGTTGTCGTTTTTCTATGCATTCATAATTTGTATTTCTTTCTTCCTTTTCGGATGATTCTTCGTTTCACTCCATTTCTTTGGAAGCGGTCTATACTTGGGTTATGCTTCCATGTTTCATCTGAATGTTACTTGATACTAGTTGTATACGTTCACTTCTTACACTTCTTATACTTCCATACTTTGTATTCTTACGTATTGTAATATGGATTAGTATATGTAATTATTAGTGACAGTTCTATGTATTTCATGCAGGAATTGATTAGCTCAATTATTACTATTAGGTATTATGGATCTTTCTTTCTATTTCGATTTCTTTGTTGATTTTCTGTGCTGATCGTGCTTCTTTTGTTTGATCTTGACTTTACTTTCTATTTATTGTGTCATGTTTGGTCTACAGTAATAATACTTAACTTTGTTTGTAAATGATTATTTCGGTGTATTTGGCAGATTATTATGGGTAATTTGTTTATTGTACACTTGCTTTATTTTTTGGCGATGTATTATTTTGACCTTATCATAAAACTATTGTTGTAAGCATATATTAGAGCTTAGCTGACCCCTCATTTGTCGGTGATGTAGTTTTTTTCAAAAAAATGATAAATCATTTTTTTCTCCGGACCGGGTGGTAACTGTAAAGGTCAAAGGGGAGTGATACGTACTATACTGATTATACAGTGTGAATTCAGGGTTGTCGCACTTGTTAGCTGGTTTAATTGTGAGTTGTTTAAACATTTATATGTTAGAAAACAGAGGGTACAGAAAGCGTGTGAGCGCTGGTCATGTAGTTATTCTGTACTGGTTTCGGCCGGCTGTGAATAGCTCACGGGGAGTCCGTGAACAGCCGAGTCCGGTGTCTGCTTGGCGGGAAGTGTGTTCCCGTGGCAGTCGGAGGGCAGTCTAAGTTGGGCGGTTGACTGGAGTCAGCCCTGTATCTTGTGTGTGTTCCCAAGGGTAGTGTAAGGGAACGATATTTGGCCATTTTTCGAGGTGTACTAGTACTTGCCTATTTAGATGTGTTTATCGGCAGATAAGATGTGGTAAATCTGCAGATAAGAGGAGATAAGGGAAGATAAGAGAAGATAAGGTGTACTTTATGTTAAGGACATGTTCTGAGGCCTTGGTGTATACAGGCCGATGTTTTGGGATCATATTTACCTCCCTGATAGATTTCTATTGTGCAGGAACGGCGCTAGGAGATAGTAAGGCCATTGTTCCTTTTGGAAGGAGAGTTTCGGGAGATTATAAGGCCAGGAGTTGTGTAGGCCAGATTACTTATAGACTACAGAGAGGACAGTCTTTTGAGTATATATAGATTTAAGGATCCATGAACAGATATCAGAGTTATTGAAGAGATTATAAGGCCAGGAGTTGTGTAGGCCAGATTACTTATAGACTACAGAGAGGACAGTCTTTTGAGTATATATAGATTTAAGCCTGGGTGGCGTTTTGTAACTGCAGTGTCAGCAGTCGTTCTGGTGAATTTACTGATGTAACATTAGAACTGCGAATATATATAGATTTAAGCCTGGGTGGCGTTTTGTAACTGCAGTGTCAGCAGTCGTTCTGGTGGAACATTAGAACTGCGAATATATATAGATTTAAGCCTGGGTGGCGTTTTGTAACTGCAGTGTCAGCAGTCGTTCTGGTGGAACATTAGAACTGCGAATATATATAGATCTAAGCCTGGGTGGCGTTTTGTAACTGCAGTGTCAGCAGTCGTTCTGGTGAATTTACTGATGTAACATTAGAACTGAGATGTAAACAGGGTTTACATCATACTGAACAGCTGTAACGTTCTGCGCAATTGATTATTATTGATTTTTGTGTATCCTGTTGTACCTGTGTAGTGTATCGTATCGGGTTGATGTTGCTGTGTAAATAAATGATGTGCTGTCAATTGGAAATGAACACCAGTCTGATTCGTTGATCTATGCTTGACAGTACAGGGTGAGTGACTGTACTCTCCATACCACTCACTACAGACTTTATACACAGGGACAATACAGAGCTAACCTATTTATCATCTGCTCTGTGTGGGCGCATGTACTACAACAGTCTAATCACTTCAACAGAGATATACTCTTACCAACCAGACATTATCAGGTAGACCCTGAGATAATAATGCATCACCAGTTGTTATGAACCACCATTTACTAACAATCGACATTAACACATAACTAATAAGAAAGCAAGGTGGAAGCAAACACGTTTGGGTATATGTAATCTATTTACATAATCTCTGTCACATTCACTCTGTCAGCGTCAGGCAAAAAAAAAAAAAAGAATCCCCAAAAGGTTTAGGCAGTCTCTTAGCCGATACTGCCGTAGAGAGAAGGAAATGTTAAAGACTTTACAATATTAGGTCCAGCTTTATCAAGTCGTGTAACCAGTTCCCTTCCTTGTCGCCCTTGCGTTCCCAAACTCAGGAGTAGAGTCGGGTACCCGTTTATAGCTGGGTAGAGTAGAGCGCCACATTAACAGGTCTTTATCCAGGAACCTGAACCGCTTAGCTCGTTGGACGCTTATGTGTGAGGCAGTGATTTATAACTACAGTAAGGTATCGGGTTCTGTACGAATTCCATTCATTTGGGTGTGCCTAAGTCGATGTGTACGTTAATCTAAATTAGCACGACAGTTAAGTGTGCGTTAAATGTTCATTTTAAAAAAAATTGACAAAACTAATGTTATTCATGTCGTACAAGGCTACTAATGAGAGGTTTGCTTCAGGCTGGCAACCTCATCATAGAAACAAGTTGCTACATAAACTAGCGCTACAACAAGAACCTGTGAATGATTAGTGCAGGATTATTTCAAGTGATCAGCTTCAGTAGTAGCTCCCATAGGAAGCAATGAGGGGGCAAATGAGAGGAAAACAACTACTTTATAACATATTATTAACAATAACAATGTTATGGAAAACAGAGAATTGCAAAATGAAAAAATAGAAGAAAACTAATGATTTATAACATAATGTTTTACCGAAAAATTCCTAACGTTTATTTATAACGACAGTGTTATAGAAAAAAAAAGGAGTTGCAAAATACAAACAATTCAAACTGGAAAAGACAATGTCAAGGTCTCTTTATCATACCCTAGCCCCTAGACAACAGTCAGTGAACAAGTGCATAAGGTAACAAAAATTAATGACACGTTTCTAAGCTCCCGTGCCAGTAACAACCGGCGTACGTCTGCTATTCACCCGTGTTGGAACTAGTTTCCTTGTTATTAAATAACTAACGGATATCGTTATGGTAGTTTAAAATTAATTGAAATTTAATCAACATTGAAAATTAAAGGCTTATGGACTCGTTCGTATCGGCGGCTTGCCGTAAGTCGAGACAGCCGAAATCCGAGGCCTTGCTGTATAGATTTTATAGTCAAACGGAATTTTCAGTGCTTCCAACTTGGTAATTGTAAATTAGTACTGTAAGCCGGATTTTCTTAGTCTATAAATCAGTGAACTCGTCAACTTAAGTAAATAACACAAGAGCAGAGACAGGTACCCATTTACAGCTGGAGTAAAGGACTACTGTTACTGTTTTACTAAACATATGTGGCTGGATCACCTGTTACGTTCGCATCTACGGGTTATATAATTCCTGGTATCCAGTCACAATCCGATGCTTGTGTTCCAGATTCTATTCTTCTCGATCCGCGGTACTGGTATACAATTTTTTTAAATCTGAGTTATAATCTTTTTAATTTTATCTTCTAAAATTATGTACGTTCGAGTCTTTGACCTGTAAACAAGAGACACGGTGATCTTTCGGAGATTGAGGGATTACTTTGAACAGTAAGATTTGCAAAAGAAGGATTACTCTGAAAAATAGGATTTGCGAAACACGGCATAGATCCCAGAATTAGTATATAAGAAAAATGTGGCACAAAGCCCTTACTTGGTTCGTACCGTAATTAACACTCGGAGAAAATAATACTCGATCTTAGTGCTCGAAAAATGTTCCAGAGTCAGATCTATCTATCTATCTATCTATCTATCTATCTATCTATCTATCTATCTATCTATCTATCTATCTATCTATCTATCTATCTATCTATCTATCTATCTATCTATCTCTATCTATCTCTATCTATCTCTATCTATCTATCTATCTATCTATCTATCTATCTATCTATCTATCTATCTATCTATCTATCTATCTATCTATCTATCTATCTATCTATCTATCTATCTATCTATCTATATTATTTAGTTTGGAAAAAAACTAGAATTCAGACAACTTTTACAGCGGTTCTCAAATGGTGTGAGATATTATATAAAGCCCCGTGTAGTTCCCGGAAACTCCGCCAAGGCCGGTCCCAAGCTCGGCTGAAAAAGGAGGAGGGCGGCCTGCATGGAGGCCGTAAGGAGGCAGCCCCTCAACCATGCAAAGGCACAACAGGCCAATCACCTGTTTGCTTTAAATCATGATTACGAGAACTACAAGACAGAAAACCGAACTGATTCTAAAGGCGACGAACTGGAACGAACTACGGACTACGACTTATGGAACTTGGAACACAAGAAGTATAAATGGGAAAGAATAGTAGCTGGTGGAAGAGATGAGGAAAGCAAAACTAGAAATCCTGGCTATAACGGAAACAAAGAACAAGGGACAAGGAGTCATGGATCTCGATGGCAACACGTTGCTCTACAGTGGTGTACCCACATCTGAAAGAGCTAAAGGGGGTGTGGGTTGCATTGGGGCAAAAAACAAAAAAAGATAGTATCAAGGGATGGAACTTTGTCTCGGAGCGCATTGTGGTTGTAAAACTAAAAGAAGGAGAAACCATAGTCAACCTGGTCATAGTGTACGGGCCAAATGAGGATGAGAGAGCAGAGGTCAATGTTACCAACAGATTACTGGTGACAATGAATATAGATATATATATATATATATATATATATATATATATATATATATATATATATATATATATATATATATATAGGAAGATATTTATTGGTTTATATACGTGTTATGGTGGGAAATATTTGGTAATATTTTGAGTCTAAGATTAGAACTCTAGTCAAAGGGCGAATACTCATTTTATGCTTCGAGTGGAAGTAAATATATAGTCGCCCCACTTGAATATAGTTGAAAGGTTAACATTAGCGCATGCCCAATGAGACGGTCAGTCGTCGTTGGGGTTTCCGCGATGATGGACGGATCTTGAAGACTGTCGGACAAATGAGAGTCCGAAGTTTTTCGTCATTGTGATTGATTCTGGGGAAGAGAGGAGTTTTCTCTCAGTATACTATGATGGTCGATACTTCTCCCAGAATATATATGTTAGTGTGCTAGTTACTAGTATTTCCTGAACTCAAGGTAAAGAAGGAACTTTTTCTAAAACTTTACCTAGGCCTAACGACACCATAGATGTCATATCATCTATATATATATATTTGATGGATCGTATGTAGACGATTCCTGTACTAGCAGCACTGTGAGTGGACATATGTAACATTCCTTATGGGTATGGAAAACCCAAAGACATTAGTTGAGCAAATGAACGGAACTTTCATTTATAGGGAGGATATCTTTTGGATGAACGTCGCTCACTTGGACCGGCGCCATTTTGAATCCCACTGTTGGTCTGTTTTGAATTGTCAATCGGAGAACGGAGTTATCTTATTACCTGATAGCGATTCCAAGACCTACATTGTATTGAAGTCCACTCTTTGTTATTTGAGATTGTCAACCTTAAAAGAAAGACCCTGTTGAATTTAAAGCCTAAAAGACTTAGCCTGAAAGACATAGTCAGCAGAGGGTCTGTAAGGGAGCATTGTGAGAACCATTATTATTGTTAACTCAAACTGATGCGATTAGTCAGTGGAGGTATGAGACGATAGATTATCATGACTAGATATTTGCTCCTATCGTCCGATTATATTTACATGCTATGAGATTGCCAAATTGATGTTGCCACCCATTTATCAAGTATCCAATGATTTATTGTGTCAACCTGTTCCAATGACTGTCAACCGTGCTGTCAGAGTGTGTGTCATTAAACTGTCTAAAAACGTCTACAGTAGTTCCAGCCATCCTTGACTTCTACATGTGATTGGAGCGAGTGTCCTGTGCACCTGTAGAACTGTCATCCATTCGCGTCTTCATTATTGACCATTACACTCACCCATTCCATCAGGATATATGCATCTAACAGTACACCTTGTCAGGGCCCCAACAGTCGGTAACCTGACCCATTTACAGAACATTGTGACTGTACAAGCAATATCACGAAAATAAGCATTTATCAGTCAAGGAGGAACTCTTCGAGCTGCTTCAAAGGACAGTGGACGACAGCCTAGATGAAATTATCATGCTCAGAGATTTCAATGCCAGAGTTGGAAATGACCATGCTAGATGGGGTGGAGTTATCGGAAGATATGGAGAAGATACTCTTAATGACAATGGAAAACGACTCCTTAGATTCTGCAGTGAACATAATCTGATCATTACAAACACAAAGTTCCCCCATAAGAGCACACTAGATGTAAACCAACAAAATGCGAGAAGTCAGTGCTCGACTATGTCATAGTTAGGAGGAGCTAATTCAAGTATATCCGGGATGCTAGAGTCTGGATGGGGCCAGAAATTGGACGTGACCACTACCTGCTTACAATCAAAAGAACAACTGAAAGAGTTGCTCAGCCCAGGAACTGCCCAACATCGCGCAAGAAGCTAAGTAAACGAACAGGAGAAAAAACCTGCAAGCTGAGAGAGCCAGAAATTAAGACCAAATATCTCGGGCTTATTGCTGCGGCAACGAGCAACACAGAAGAACAACTTGATGACTTGAAAACCCTCTGGCTAGAATTCAATGACACCATAAAGACAGCTGCTGCAGAAGCATGTGGTGAAGTCCGACTTGGGAACAAGAGAAAGAGGACACCTTAGTGGACCGCGGGAAGTTAAAGAGAAAATAAGAGAGAAGAAAATGGCATGGAAACAATAGTTAGGAGCTAAAACACAGCAGGAAAAATAGAGAAATATTAGAGAATATGTGATACTCAGAAGCAAAGAACAAGGTGCTAGCAGCAAAACAGAAGTCCTGGGAAGAATTTGGAGAAAAGCTAGAAAAAGATGCACAAGAAAACCAGAAATTGTTCTATAAGGCCCCAAAGAACATGAGGAAGGAAAAGCAGTGGCCTCTTAAATCTATAAAGGACAAGCAAGGCAAATTGCTTACTGCCCCGAAGGAAGTAATGGAAAGAATATTTCTCAGAACTCCTTGATGGTGAGCAAGGTCAAGCATCAGAAATGATAACCACTAGCACAGAAGAAAACAGCAATGGTGGTGAAGATGACATATAGATGGAAGAACTGAAGGCAGCACTGGAGAAAATCAAGTTGGGCAAAGCAGCAGGGCATGATGGTATAACACCAGAAATGGTTAAGTACATGGGAGTATCAGGCGACCTATTACTCTTAAGGGTCCTACAGGCAGCATGGTGCAACAAGACCACACCAAAGGATTGGGAGATTGCCATCATAACACCGATTTTCAAAAAGGGTGACAATCGACAATGTGGAAACCATAGAGGCATATCCCTTCTCAGTGTCCCTGGTAAAATCTACTCTAGAATCCTAGAGCAGAGACTCAGACGCCTACCTGAGCTTCAATTAGATGAGACCCAGTGTGTCTTCTGAGCAACCCGAAGTACTCAAGACATAATTTTCACACTCAGACAGCTGAGTGAAAAAGCTCTTGAGTATAAGAGTGAGATCCATCTCTGTTTCATAGATCTGGAAAAGGCGTTTGATAGGGTCTCCTTGAGCAAACTTTGGGACTGTTTGACAAAGAAGAACATTCCAGCACCTCTGATGCATGCTTATACAGAGCTTCTACAAGTCTTGCAGAAATTATGTGAGGACAGAAAACCATAAGTCAGAAGAATTCAGGATCACCACTGGTGTAAGACAAGGTGATATCCTGTCACCTTATCTTTTCATACTCCTCATAGACGATGTCATCAAGGCATGTAAGGAGAGAACAAGAAAGTATTCAGTGGGGTACTGAAAGATGAGACAGGTCTGTATTTCAGAGCTAGGCATTTGCTGATGATGTTGCCCTGATTGCTAAATCAGAGGCACATCTCCAATCCAGCTTGCAAGTCTGGATGGAAGAGCTGGAGAAGAGAGGGATGGTCATAAGCAGCTCTAAAACAAAAACCGGGTGATATCACGAGAAGAAAGAAGGCACCAGATTAAACTGGGAGAACAGGTCCTGGAGCAGGTCGACCACATTAAATACCTCGGAGCTGTTGTAGATCGGAAAGGAGGCATTAAAGAAGAGTTGGCAACTCGAAAAAACAGCAGATGGGAGACTTTTTCAGGCCATAAATCGAGGATTCCTCAGCAAGAGAGAAGTTGGTAAGAAAACGAAGATGGCTGTATACCGCTCCACCTATGTCCCAGTCTTGACATATGGATGCGAGTCATGGGTAATGACTACAACCCACAAAAGCCAGATCCAAACCTCAGAAATGAGATATTTGAGGAAGGTGGTTGGAGTAACAAGAAGAGACATGGTCCGCAACCAGACGATACGTCAAGGCCTAAAATTCCACCCCTTGCAGACCCAAATAGAACAGTCCCAACTAAGATGGTCTGGCCATGTCTGCAGAATGGGAGAAGATCGGATACCATGATAAGCATGGGAAACTAAGAGCCAGGAATCCAGACCTCCAGGATGACCCAGAGCCCGCTGGGAGGACAACATTAGACAATCTTTGAAGCACCGAGGACTAGAATGGAACCAGGCCAGGAGGAAGACAGCCAATAGGATAGTCTGGCGCTCTCTCTTCCAATCCTCTACACCTCTCGGTAGAAGGGGAACGACTAAGTAAGTAAGTAAGTAGTTCCCGGAGTTCTACCGAAGAGATCGAGAATAAGACTACTACTCCGACGCTCATGTCGTACATGGTGACACATGAGGCGGACATGGTGACACATGAGGCGGACATGGTGACACATGAGGCGGACATGGTGACACATGAGGCGGAGCATGTGGCTGGTACACTTATCATGTCAAACCAATTAAAACAGAAACCATTGCGGACAAAGAATATGCATGCTAGGGGCAAACTTCCTGAAAGGTAGTCGGCGCAAAGACAAATTCATGATTCTGTTTACTTACTTTCATAAATTGGTGCTTGCGTAGAATAGAAGGATTGAAATGGTATGACAAGATCACCAATGTTGAAATGAAGACAAGAACCAGACAAGTGTTAGTGGAGCAAGAGATGAGATGAAGACTGTGGCGATGGATAGGACACAGACTGAGGAAAACGTGATAGCAATTAAAGGCAGTCCATGTTCCAGAATCCACACAGCAAGAGAAGCAGAGGTGCTCTGAAAACTACATGGAGAACGAACTAACGAACGAAATCTTTATTTTCATCAGGGTAAAGAAATAGGCATTATTGCCTGTTTACATTTCTGCCCTGCGATAATACAAATATCAAAGTGTTTTCAAATGAAAAGATTCTTAATTTCAGTTACAAGTAACCAAAATTATTATTGCGCCAAGTAACTCAGCATATTCACACACGTATACATGCACATAGAAATAAGAGATAACGAGAGAGACAGAGAGAGAGAGAGAGGGAGAGAGAATAAGAGAGGAAGCAATAAATCTATTAAATACTTAAAATTAAGGTTAAAATATAACATTTACAAGTAAACACACTCATGGAAACATAGAGAAGGGAACTGCAGACATAAATAATTATGACAAGGAAGCCAGGAAAAACCTGGAGCTGGTGGCACGGAACAAGGGGACTTGGCATACATTTGTTGGAAGTCCTTTGCTCTCTGGGTAAAGAAGAATCTATTCTGTATTATCTTCTTCATTTATATGCAAGGTATAGCCATTCTATTTATCTGCTCTTATCTCAATTTTCGCAGTATACTTCTGGATTGCTCCGCTCTCATCTGTCCCTTAGGATTAAACTCAAGAATCCTCATGGCTCCGCCACAGAATATGGCCAATCTGTTCCGCTTTTCTTGGCATTTTCTTCTTGAATCGTCTTCTGGTTTGTTGTAGTCCACAAGTCTCTGTTTATCATTGTCATCATCCTCACTAGCATTGGTATCGTATTCATTATCATCATCTTCAACATCATCATCATCATCATCATCATCCCTAGCATGATTATAATTATCATCATCATAATTGTTATCGTCATTACTATCATCACAATTATCATCACTGTCTTCATTTTCATCACCATCGTCATTATCATCATAATTATCATGATTATAATGACCATCATCATCATTATCATCACCATCATTTGCACATCATTACCAATATCATCATCATTATCACCATCATTACTATCATCAACATTATCATCATCATCATCGTTATAACCATTATCATCAGCATTGTCATCATCATCATCATCATTATCCCCATCATCATCATTATCATCACCGTCATCATTATCATCATAATCACTATCATCATCATGATCAATATCATCACCATGATCATTATCACCATCATTATTATCATCATTATCATCATAATCATTATCATCGCCATCATTATTATCATCACAAACATCATTATCATTTATCATCACCATCATCATCATTATTAATCTTCACCATCAATATCATCACCATCATTATTATCTTCATCAACATTATCATAATAATAATTATTATTATTATCATCATCTTTAACATGATTATCATCATCATTATCATATTGATCTTAATCATAATGATAATTATTATTATCATTATAATCATCATCACCATTATTATCATTCAATACCATCACCATTGCTATTGTCCTCTTCACTCCTCTTAAACCATATATCTATCCCTGGTCACCTTAAAGAAATCACTGTCACGTGTTCTTGCAATGATGATCTCTGTAGCTATATATTTGACATGACGAGGTTGACAGTCCCAGGCATAACCCCGTATTAGTTGACGTTTGCTACAGGCCTGAGGTGGCAGATTTCTTTTTTCTTTTAAAGCTTTGCCTCATTTTGGCGTCCCGTTCAACCTAGTCAGTTATATTAGGGCGCATGTCCAAATATTAAAGACCCTTAGGTCTGAGGTTTAAGGTGGCAGATGTCGCATTCTTTGTTTGTCTCGGCAGAGAACCCCCGGGACCTGGACGGCATTGATTGTTGTTTGAGGCTAAGTCATTGTATTGACATATTTTAAACACTCCTCCTCCTGCTGCTGTCTTCGTATAGCTCTTATCAGTGGAGCATGGAGCCAGCATTGTAGTAGGTTTGAGAGAGCCAGCATTGTAGTAGGTTTGAGAGAGCCAGCTTTGTAGTAGGTTTGAGAGAGCCAACATTGTAGTAGGTTTGAGAGAGCCAGCATTGTAGTAGGTTTGAGAGAGCCAGCATTGTAGTAGGTTTGAGAGAGCCACCATTGTAGTAGGTTTGAGAGAGCCAACATTTTAGTAGGTTTGAGAGAGCCAGCATTGTAGTAGGTTTGAGAAAGCCAGCTTTGTAGTAGGTTTGAGAGAGCCAGCTTTGTAGTAGGTTTGAGAGGGCCACCTTTGTAGTAGGTTTGAGAGAGCCAACATTGTAGTAGGTTTGAGAGAGCCAGCATTGTAGTAGGTTTGAGAGAGCCAACATTGTAGTAGGTTTGAGAGAGCCAACATTGTAGTAGGTTTGAGAGAGCCAACATTGTAGTAGGTTTGAGAGAGCCAGCATTGTAGTAGGTTTGAGAGAGCCAGCATTGTAGTAGGTTTGAGAGAGCCAGCATTGTAGTAGGTTTGAGAGAGCCAACATTGTAGTAGGTTTGAGAGAGCCAACATTTTAGTAGGCTTGAGAGAGCCAACATTGTAGTAGGTTTGAGAGAGCCAACATTGTAGTAGGTTTGAGAGAGCCAACATTGTAGTAGGTTTGAGAGAGCCAACATTGTAGTAGGTTTGAGAGAGCCAACATTGTAGTAGGTTTGAGAGAGCCAACATTGTAGTAGTTTTGAGAGAGCCAACATTGTAGTAGGTTTGAGAGAGCCAACATTGTAGTAGGTTTGAGAGAGCCAGCATTGTTGTAGGTTTGAGAGAGCCAACATTGTAGTAGGTTTGAGAGAGCCAACATTGTAGTAGGTTTGAGAGAGCCAACATTGTAGTAGGTTTGAGAGAGCCAACATTGTAGTAGGTTTGAGAGAGCCAACATTGTAGTAGGTTTGAGAGAGCCAACATTGTAGTAGGTTTGAGAGAGCCAACATTGTAGTAGGTTTGAGAGAGCCAACATTGTAGTAGGTTTGAGAGAGCCAACATTGTAGTAGGTTTGAGAGAGCCAGCTTTGTAGTAGGTTTGAGAGAGCCAGCATTGTAGTAGGTTTGAAAGAGCCAGCATTGTAGTAGGTTTGAGAGAGCCAGCATTGTAGTAGGTTTGAGAGAGCCAGCATTGTAGTAGGTTTGAGAGAGCCACCATTGTAGTCGTTTTGAGAGAGCCAGCATTGTAGTAGGTTTGAGAGAGCCAGCATTGTAGTAGGTTTGAGAGAGCCAACATTGTAGTAGGTTTGAGAGAGCCAACATTGTAGTAGGTTTGAGAGAGCCAACATTGTAGTAGGTTTGAGAGAGCCAGCATTGTAGTAGGTTTGAGAGAGCCAGCTTTGTAGTAGGTTTGAGAGAGCCAACATTGTAGTAGGTTTGAGAGAGCCAACATTGTAGTAGGTTTGAGAGAGCCAGCATTGTAGTAGGTTTGAAAGAGCCAACATTGTAGTAGGTTTGAGAGAGCCAACATTGTAGTAGGTTTGAGAGAGCCAACATTGTAGTAGGTTTGAGAGAGCCAGCTTTGTAGTAGGTTCGAGAGAGCCAACATTGTAGTAGGTTTGAGAGAGCCAACATTGTAGTGGTTTGAGAGAGCCAGCTTTGTAGTATGTTTGAGAGAGCCAGCATTGTAGTAGGTTTGAGAGAGCCAACATTGCAGTAGGTTTGAGAAAGCCAACATTGTAGTAGGTTTGAGAGAGCCAACATTGTAGTAGGTTTGAGAGAGCCAACATTGTAGTAGGTTTGAGAGAGCCAACATTGTAGTAGGTTTGAGAGAGCCAACATTGTAGTAGGTTTGAGAGAGCCACCATTGTAGTAGGTTTGAGAGAGCCACCATTGTAGTAGGTTTGAGAGAGCCAACATTGTAGTAGGTTTGAGAGAGCCAGCATTGTAGTAGGTTTGAGAGAGCCAGCATTGTAGTAGGTTTGAGAGAGCCAACATTGTAGCAGGTTCGAGAGAGCCAACATTGTAGTAGGTTTGAGAGAGCCAACATTGTAGTAGGTTTGAGAGAGCCAGCTTTGTAGTAGGTTCGAGAGAGCCAACATTGTAGTAGGTTTGAGAGAGCCAACATTGTAGTAGGTTTGAGAGAGCCAACATTGTAGTAGGTTTGAGAGAGCTAACATTGTATTAGGTTCGAGAGAGCCAACATTATAGTAGGTTTGAGAGAGCCAACATTGTAGTAGGTTTGAGACAGCCAACATTGTAGTAGGTTTGAGAGAGCCAGCATTGTAGTAGGTTCGAGAGAGCCAGCATTGTAGTAGGTTTGAGAGAGCCTGCGCTAACTCAGTCCCTCCTTACGGAGCATGGACTCAATATTGCACGAATAATAATTCTCTAAGAATCCTTGACCAAACGCGCATGCCGTCTACAGTTGAGGTTTCTATAGCAACTGTTTTACATGACAGGTTGCCAGCCAATCAAAAGCTTTTATTGGTATTTTTGAGCATACCAAAAACAGCAACCTTTTTCATCCGGAGGAGTAATTAATATACGCTATTGCATATCAAAAGCTTTATACACGATTTGTCCGATCTTTTAAACTGCAACATCTTTAATATACGCTATTGGAGCTGGAACTACGAACGTTAACACTGGTGGAGAAATATTTCAGGTTTTCAAATATCACCCCGCACTAGAAACATACAAAAAGAAACAAAAACTATACCTGAAAGTCTCTGCCTACTCCATAGTCTCCTCTGCCTCCTTGAGCGCTTCCATATCTTGGATCAGTTTGAGCCAAGCCCTGACCTTGACCTGGTCTGTATAAGGGAGAGGCTGGCACGTGATGCTCATGTTTAATCATGGCGTAGGAAGAACCGTAATCCCTGGTGACCTGCTGCTCAGGCTCGTGAGATCTTGCAATCTGGAGAGACAGGAGGAAAGTCATGAAAGAATTCACAAACATAAACTGATTCCATGTCTTGGTATGGTTAATGTTATAATTCTGTTACTTCGCGGAGACAGATGTAAGATGACTGGAGCGTCAATGGAACACAATATACAGTACGCAGTTAAACATTAGTACCAAAGCAGATACGGTCGTAGGGCAGCGAAATGTAAGAGACTTCACTGCACTAGGTCCAGCTTTGTGAGCAAGGATGATCAGTTTCCTTCCTCGCAGCCGTTGCCTTCCCTAACGCATGAACAAAGTCAAGTACTCCTTTACAGGAGATCAAAATGCAGCGTGACACTACCAGGTTTCGAATTCGAAACTCAGTAACCTTGTCGCGAGAGGCTCTAACTCCTCTGCCAATCGGACGCTCGCAGTAAAAAAAAAATAACAGAAAAAAAAGCTAATACAAAGAAGACAGACACGACAGTATAAAGCTGGAGGTATACACTTTGTGAACAAGGAGCCGGAATTACACGGACATGAATTGACATGAATAGACATG
The DNA here is from genome assembly GCA_024509875.1 of Oreohelix idahoensis. Lineage (NCBI taxonomy): Eukaryota > Metazoa > Mollusca > Gastropoda > Stylommatophora > Oreohelicidae > Oreohelix > Oreohelix idahoensis. The sequence goes on from JAMPIV010008676.1 coordinate 19,224, forward strand.
AATTGACATGAATTGACATGAATAGACATGAATTGACATGAATTGACATGAATTGACATGAATAGACATGAATTGACATGAATTGACATGAATTGACATGAATAGACATGAATAGACATGAATTGACATGAATTGAGACAACTGAGAGTCACTTTGTCTGCTGAAGAGTAAGACGGAAGAAGAGAAAAAAGGCAAAGGATGACAAAGAAAGAAAAAAGGAGGAACAATATAATGAGAAGAAAAAAAAATAAAATGAAGAAGAGACTGGAAAAGGAAGAAGAGAAAAAGGAAAGGAAGCAAAAATAAAAAGGAAGAAAATGAAGAAATTAAAGAAGAAAAATAAGACTGTGAAGAGAAGAGATTACACGAAGAAGAAGAAGTAGAACAAAGAAGGAGAAGAGGAAAAAGAAGAAGAAATTAAAAGAGAAAGATGAACTAACAAAAAACAAGAAGAACAAAATAGAACGAAGGAGAAGGTAACAGTTAATCGCTAACGTGCTTAGAAGCTGTGAGATAATAAGAAAATCAAATGAATATTACCAACTTGGAATACACTGGACGACTTGAGCACGTTCTGTGAAACAACCAAAAACTAACAATTGAGCGCTTCTGGTTAGTTTTTCTAGTGAACAGCCAATTTATTTTAATACTCGAACTCCAAGTGATATAACCTTGACTTCTCCTACCCACAAACTCGCAAGCCTGGTAGATTTAAGATTCGTTGTCTCAGGTCTTACGTCCTTTAAGATTACCCAAGATCTGACTGTTGCCAAGTCCTGATGTTGTGGGTTGAGAACGCGAGGGCTTCTGTTGAGATATTTCATTAGACATTGTTTTCTCTGGTGCTTTTATCGATTCTCCTACTAGTAATATTACAACCACGACAAAAACAACTTTTACTGCTGATACCAAGTCAACAGCATTTTCTGCTACAACAGCAACCACTACTGCTCTACTACCACTACTAAAATGTAAAAGTAGTCTCAGCACATACTGCCGTAAGGAGTGAAGTGTTATAGACTTCAACGTATTAGGTCCAGCATCGAGTGCTAGGTTGAACAGTTACATTCCTCGCTGTCTTTTCCTTCCTTAACTCAAGAGCAAAGTCAGGTACCCATTTACAGCTGAGTAAACTGTAGCGTGACGCTACTGGGTTTTAAACCCAGTTACTGTCCCTCGCGAAGCAGGGACTCTAACCGCTCTACCACCCGGCGATCATACTACCACTATTAATGATTTTTTGCTTGCTACTTATTGTTTCTATTATCTTCTCTTCCCCACCTTGTTTTTGATCTGCTAGAGTCGCTTACAAGCCCGTTGTCACACAGGAGACAAGCGCTGGCGTCTTCCCCATGCGATATACCCATTGCTACATACCTGGCAATTTAGCAGTGAGCACATATTGCAAAAGTATAATTAAGTGAATCTACACCCTACTCTCAGCGGAAACACGTGGGTCATTTTTTGTTGTACTACTTTTTTTTCTACCCTTAAAGCTCATTTCTTTCTTTCTTTCTTTCTTTCTTTCTTTCTTTCTGTCTGTCTGTCTGTCTGTCTGTCTGTCTGTCTGTCTGTCTGTCTGTCTGTCTATGTGCCTGTCTTTCTTTCTTTCTTTTTGTCTGTCTATTTATCTGTCTGCCTGTCTGTCTATCTATCTATCTATCTATCTATCTATCTATCTATCTATCTATCTATCTATCTATCTATCTATCTATCTATCTATCTATCTATCTATCTATCTATCTATCTGCCTGTCTTTCTTTCTTTCTTTCTGTCTGTCAGTCTATCTATCTGCCTGTCTTTCTTTCTTTCTGTCTGTCTGTCAGTCTATCTATCTGCCTGTCTTTCTTTCTTTCTGTCTGTCTGTCAGTCTATCTATCTGCCTGTCTTTCTTTCTTTCTGTCTGTCTGTCAGTCTATCTATCTATCTGCCTGTCTTTCTTTCTTTCTGTCTGTCTGTCAGTCTATCTATCTATCTGCCTGTCTTTCTTTCTTTCTGTCTTTGACAGTGCGAAGACGATGTGTGAAGAAGAATAAGAATTTGTGTGTAATGTTGTCGTCACACTCTCTGACCTACTTTCACACGCGTCCCGCAGTCACAGAAAAACTCTCTTGATGACAGGAGTCCCACTTTTATTAATGAAACCCAATCAGGCAGCACAAGAATCAGTCAGAAAACAATGTTGTCCACAAGTTTACTTTGAATGTAATTCCTATACAACACCTTAAAACCTAGCTATTTATGTATTCACAACGTAACACCATATAACCCAGTACAGACTGCTGAACTCTCTCTATGTCTTCAGTTCTCTTTCTTTCTTTCTTTCTTTCTTTCTTTCTTTCTTTCTTTCTTTCTTTCTTTCTTTCTTTCTTTCTTTCTTTCTTTCTTTCTGTCTATCTGCCTGTCTTTCTTTCTTTCTTTCTATCTATCTGACTGTCTTTCTTTCTTTCTTTCTTTCTTTCTTTCTTTCTTTCTTTCTTTCTTTCTTTCTTTCTTTCTTTCTATCTATCTGCCTGTCTTTCTTTCTTTCTTTCTTTCTGTCTATCTGCCTGTCTGTCTGTCTGTCTGTCTGTCTGTCTTTCTTTCTTTCTTTCTTTCTTTCTATCTATCTGCCTGTCTTTCTTTCTGTCTATCTGACTGTCTTTCTTTCTTTCTTTCTTTCTATCTATCTGCCTGTCTTTCTTTCTTTCTTTCTGTCTATCTGACTGTCTTTCTTTCTATCTATCTGCCTGTCTTTCTTTCTTTCTGTCTATCTGACTGTCTTTCTTTCTTTCTTTCTTTCTTTCTATCTATCTGCCTGTCTTTCTTTCTTTCTTTCTTTCTGTCTATCTGCCTGTCTTTCTTTCTTTCTTTCTATCTATCTGCCTGTCTTTCTTTCTTTCTTTCTGTCTATCTGCCTGTCTTTCTTTCTTTCTTTCTGTCTATCAGACTGTCTGTCTTTCTTTCTTTCTATCTATCTGCCTGTCTTTCTTTCTTTATTTCTGTCTATCTGTCTTTCTTTCTTTCTTTCTGTCTATCTGACTGTCTTTCCTTCTTTCTGTCTTTCTATCTATCTGCCTGTCTTTCTTTCTGTCTTTCTATCTATCTGCCTGTCTTTCTTTCTTTCTTTCTTTCTATCTATCTGCCTGTCTTTCTTTCTATCTTTCTGTCTATCTGACTGTCTTTCCTTCTTTCTGTCTTTCTATCTATCTATCTGCCTTTTTTTCTGTCTATCTATCTATCTGCTTGTCTTTCTTTCTTTCTTTCTTTCTTTCTTTCTGTCTGTCTGTCTGTCTGTCTGTCTGTCTGTCTTTCTTTCTGTCTGTCTGTCTATCTGCCTGCCTGCCTGCCTATCTATCTATCTATCTATCTATCTATCTATCTATCTATCTATCTATCTATCTATCTATCTATCTATCTATCTATCTATCTATCTATCTATCTATCTATCTATCTGATAAAAGATCGTATAAAAGACGAGAGAAAGGAAGGGCAGAATGTCAGACGGGCCTGCGAGCCCAATTCTCAACCCTTTGAAAATAAAGTTCGTTCGTTCGTTTTTTCTCTCTCTCTCTCCAGTTAGGGAGAGCAAAGAAAAACACGGAGTTCCTACTCACTCAATAGCAGACTTTCAAAAATTTCAGGAGTTCCGATTCTATACTACCTCAATGTGATCATACTCGAATTATTGTCTGATTTACCGTATAGATGTTTTGGATTTGTTTGTTTGGGGGGTTTTTTTTTTTCATTTTTTTTTCATTACGTTCTTGTTTGCTTAAACAAATACTGTATTTTGATTATGATTGGGTAATGTCATTGTATGCTGTTATATAACCTTTATAATGTTTTAAGCCTTTAATTTAATGCTTAAAGTAACATGTGAGAATGAAAGGGTATAGTATGCAAGATAAGTGAGAATGGAAGGGCAGAATGTTAGACGGGCCTGCGAGCCCAATTCTTAACTCTTTGAAAATAAAGTTCGTTCTATCTATCTATCTATCTATCTATCTATCTATCTATCTATCTATCTATCTATCTATCTATCTATCTATCTATCTATCTATCTATCTATCTATCTATCTATCTATCTATCTATCTATCTATCTATCTATCTATCTATCTGTCTGTCTGTCTGTCTGTCTGTCTGTCTGTCTGTCTGTCTGTCTGTCTGTCTGTCTGTCTGTCTGTCTGTCTGTCTGTCTATCTATCTATCTATCTATCTGTCTTTCTTTTTTTCTTTCTATCTGTCTTTTTTTCTTTCTGTCTATCTGTCATTCTTTCTGTCTTAGCATATGTCTGGGCCAAGAGATGTTTGCTTGTTTGAAAATCTGTCTGCTAGCCAAATTACAATTATGTTCACAGTTTATACCTTAATCCACAACAGTCTCAAAGAAACAACTATACTTATTCCGTTAAAATGCCAAGAGAAATAAAACACAACATTTAAAAAAATTACCTCATTGTCGTTCACATTTTCCCAAACGTCTCTTCTCTCCTCATGTCTGTTATCTTCATACTCCATTCTCCTGTCATTCGATACTGGTGCCTCGTATTCTGGTTTAGGCTCATTTTGAGAACGTCGAGGAGAAGGTCCAAAAAGTGGGGACTGAGGCACATGATGGTCGTGCGCTATGAGGTTGTAGCTGGAGCGGTTGTCCTTGACAATTCTGAAATCTGCAGCAGGTCTGGCCATGGTCGATAACCAAAACGAAACAGGATTTGGCGACTTTTGGTTCTTCTATAGCAATGAAGGGTGTGGTGAATGATGAGGTGATCTTCGCATATGTAGATGCAAACGAAAACAATTATTTAAAAATCCGCATTTCTATGTCAGTGTAGTATGATTTCTATTGATTGCCACTTGACAATTAACATAAAAGTTACCTAAGTGTGCATACAATATGTAGTCATACATTTATCTAACGGGACATTGGTGATCGATATGGCACACATTGCTGATCGATATGGCACACATTGCTGATCGATATGGCACACATTGCTGGTAGATATGGCACACATTGGTGACACGGACAGATCTTGAGCTGATGGCACGTGACAGGAAGACATGGACTGATATTGAGCTGATGGCACGTGACAGGAAGACATGGACAGATCTTGAGCTGATGGCACGTGACAGGAAGACATGGACAGATCTTGAGCTGATGGCACGTGACAGGAAGACATGGATAGATCTTGAGCTGATGGCACGTGACAGGAAGACATGGGCTGATCTTGAGCTGATGGCACGTGACAGGAAGACATGGACAGATCTTGAGCTGATGGCACGTGACAGGAAGACAAGGACTGATCTTGAGCTGATGGCACGTGACAGGAAGACAGGGACAGATCTTGAGCTGATGGCACGTGACAGGAAGACATGGACAGATCTTGAGCTGATGGCACGAGACAGGAAGACATGGACTGATCTTGAGCTGATGGCACGTGACAGGAAGACATGGACAGATCTTGAGCTGATGGCACGTGACAGGAAGACATGGACAGATCTTGAGCTGATGGCACGTGACAGGAAGACATGGACAGATCTTGAGCTGATGGCACGTGACAGGAAGACATGGACAGATCTTGAGCTGATGGCACGTGACAGGAAGACATGGACTGATCTTGAGCTGATGGCACGTGACAAGAAGACATGGACTGATCTTGAGCTGATGGCACGTGACAGGAAGACATGGACAGATCTTGAGCTGATGGCACGTGACAGGAAGACATGGACAGATCTTGAGCTGATGGCACGTGACAGGAAGACATGGACATATCTCAAGCTGATGGCACGTGACAGGAAGACATAGACTGATCTTGAGCTGATGGCACGTGACAGGAAGACAGGGACATATCTTGAGCTGATGGCACGTGACAGGAAGACATGGACAGATCTTGAGCTGATGGCACGTGACAGGAAGACATGGACAGATCTCAAGCTGACGGCGCGTGACAGGATGACTTACATAAGTTTGTTGAAGGTCTGTGCTCGATGAAGAGGTAAAGTGTGATGATAATGAATACACAGATCTTGGCAGTAATCTTTCTCATCATCTCTTGTTCCATTGGTATTTGTCTGGTTCTTGTCATCAGTTACACATTTGTCTGGTTCTTGTCATCAGTTACACATTTGTCTGATTCTTGTCATCAGTTCCACATTTGTCTGGTTCTTGTCATCAGTTCCACATTTGTCTGGTTCTTGTCATCAGTTCCACATTTGTCTGGTTCTTGTTATCAGTTCCACATTTGTCTGGTTCTTGTCATCAGTTCCACATTTGTCTGGTTCTTGTCATCAGTTCCACATTTGTCTGGTTCTTGTCATCAGTTCCACATTTGTCTGGTTCTTGTCATCAGTTCCACATTTGTCTGGTTCTTGTCATCAGTTCCACATTTGTCTGGTTCTTGTCATCAGTTCCACATTTGTCTGGTTCTTGTCATCAGTTCCACATTTGTCTGGTTCTTGTCATCAGTTCCACATTTGTCTGGTTCTTGTCATCAGTTCCACATTTGTCTGGTTCTTGTCATCAGTTCCACATTTGTCTGGTTCTTGTCATCAGTTCCACATTTGTCTGGTTCTTGTTATCAGTTCCACATTTGTCTGGTTCTTGTCATCAGTTCCACATTTGTCTGGTTCTTGTCATCATTTCCACATTTGTTATCTTATTGTTCCTTTTCAATTCTTATTTTCAGGGTTGGGGCGTGAAGTGTAAGAGTCTTCATTAAGCTAGATTTTAGCTTTGTGAGATGCGGTACGGGGTGTTCGGATAAAAGGTAATAGACCTGCACCTTGCAGCTACCCGTAGAGTACAGGTCAGCTACCTGTAGAGTACAGGTCTTAAAAAAAAACAAAAAAAAAAACGTCAAGGCTTCCTGTCCTGCTCCATCTATTCAAGGTTATTCCATGTCTTCTTTACTAAAATGGGTACCCAGTTCTGTTCTTGCGTTATGGAAGGCAAAGGCGGCGAGGAAGGAAAGCAACCAGTCAGCTCACCTCTTAACATTGAGACGTATACGATGTGGAAGACGCTGACGCTTCACACCACCACCGCAGTATCTACAATGGCAAATGATCCCGTTACACGTGACCATTGAGGCATATTGGGAATATGGTGTTAGGCCCATATTTTCTTGACCATCAGCACTCTAGGGGTGATGTGGTCAGCATCACGCCGGCCGCCTTAACCTTCCCAGAGTTGCGCTGGTAACCAATTCATGAGACTGGGTCGACCCCGGAGCCGTTTGCGGTCTAAAAATTCCCACCTCAACTGGGGACCATGGACCACTGAGATCGGAAGGAAGTGCACTAACTACTGCTCTACCGCGGTTCTACTATAGAGCCACCTTTACCAACGTGCTAAAAGATCATCCAAGAGGACATACACACCATCATAGGACATACACACCATCATAGGACATACACACCATCATAGGACATACACACCATCATAGGACATACACACCATCATAGGACATACACACCATCATAGGACATACACACCATCATAGGACATACACACCATCATAGGACATACACACCATCATAGCTGGCAGACGCTGGAGTTGGGTTAACCACGTCCTCAGAAGATACTCTGATGCCATCATAAGAACAGTTATGCTATGGACCCCTGAGGAAAAGCGAAAGCGACGCCGATCAAAAACAACTTGGCGGAGAACTGTGGAGGCCGAAATGCAAAGAATGAACTAGACCTGGGACACTGCACGAAGAATGGACGCCGACCGAGTAAAATGGAAGCAGTTAGTTGCTGCCCTACAAGACGTCACCAGGCGTGATGGCCACTGATTGCTTTGACAGTCGGCAGCTATTTAATCGTTCAGGATCGCAGCTGGAATTCCAATTAAAACAAAATTATTGATTTATAGGTATAGATCCATAGCGTATAATCACTGACATTTTCCAAGCTCGAACTTTTCCCTAATGACAGTTTTAAAGAAGGAATGTGTTATTTGTTTCACTGCTGTCAATCAATCGGAAACAAATATTGAAGATCTCGAAAAAAAAAAAACGAAGAAGGAAAAAAAAAGAAGGAAAAATTGCACAAGTCTTTAGTGAATATTTCAGGATGAAATTTTATCAACAGGTTTTATTTAACGTTGTTTAGACTTTATTACACAACCTAATATAACCGATGGAACAATATTTAGAAGACATTATATAAACCAGAAAACATTCCAGTTTATCATTCCGTGATATTTATTTATCTCATTTATCACACATGATCCGATTGGTCATTTATCACACATGATCCGATTGGTAATTTATCACACATGATCCGATTGGTTAAGCGGTCACAGCGCTAGCCTCTCGCGGCAAAGTTGCTGTCTTCTGGTTTCGAAACCTGGTGGCATCACGCTTCAGCCTACCCAACTGTTAATGGGTACCTGACTCTGCTCTTGAGTTAGTGGAGGCATAGGCAGCAGGGAAGGGAATAGGTCACCAACCACCTAAAACTGGACCTAGTTTAGTAAAGTCTCTAACACATCACTCCCTAATGACATTATCCACTATGGGACTATGTTTATCTTTTTACACACCTCCCCCCTCCTTTACGGGTAACAGGTTGAGTTTAGCGTGACTAATAATTCAACCGTGATTTACAACTCAACAATAACAACCCTCCATTCTTGGCCACATTAAAACGTCTAATGATTGAAATCAACTTCCTGGTAACAAATACAATAACATTTATTTCCCACTTTGGCACCTCTTAACATAGTTGCTCCACAGAAATATGAAAGTATCATATGTTTATCATTCGTCCTGGCAACTCATTCAAATATTTTATATTCCTGTACATATCTCCAATCAAGTGTATTGTTTACGTCACGTAACACTTGTCCATTTGTTGGTCGTTATTTTAATATTCCTTAAATCATTGTAGCTGAGACTCATGGACTTTTATTTATCACCACCGCATAATACGTTACACAAGTACACAAGCGGTGAATACTTCCAGGTACATCAAGAGCATCCTTCCATACACCAGTATCCACACGAACACATACACATCATGTCCCACTGGACGCTGAGCATAAACTAAACTGTTGCTATTCAAAACAAAGACACGTCATTTCCCAACAAAACATAGAAACATTCGCACCGACACCTTTGTGCGCACCACTGTCGTAGATTTTAGATAGGTATTTAAGATATATTTTGGTCCCGTCTGAATAGAACTGAAAAAAGGTGGTACTCAGTGAGAGGTAAGGTAAAGAAATAGATTTCACGAGTGAAATGGTGAAAGGTAGAGTCTGTCCCTGGATTGAGAAGATACTCTAGTTCAGCCTATCATTTACGACTGACATTTGTTTATCAGACAGTTTCCTTCCTGTATATATTAATATATATATATATATATATATATATATATATATATATATATATATATATATATATATATATATATATATATATATATATATATATATATATATATATATATATATATATATATATATCAACCACTCACTTACGCACACACACAGAGATAAGTGACGACAATTAGACGCACAAACGTGAAACTCTATTAATGGATTAGGGATATTGGGACGAGCTGACCGACACAGGTAAGAAGTTGTATGTTAATGTTTATTTATCATAAAGAAACTTCACAACATTTATTATAAAATTATATTCTGGGTAAATCCTCGCCACAACACAGTGATCGGTAGTTGGAAATGTTAAATTTTATAACTTCGCCACAGCGGGCTGAATGTACATAAAATTGGAAAAGAAATCTGGGTCACTTAATGTCCAGTTATTGTTGTTATTAGTGTCATATATTTGTCCGCTCTCTCTCTCTCTCTCTCTCTCTCTCTCTCTCTCTCTCTCTCTAAGTGAAACGAGAAGCCAACCCGGTCAACCTTGGAGACCCGATATATTTTACATAAGAATGTTTCTTCTTGTATTTGTTGGACTAGATTGAGACCCTTTTCTCAGATTAAGGTGCAGGCCGCTGGTAGGTTTTGGGTTGTGACCCGTACTAGAATTATAGGAAGAAAAATGCAACTTTTAACCACAATCAGTATTCTATCCTAAAAATAACCCGCGTAGAGGTATAATTTAATATCCACTCGGCTATTAAATTTAAATTAGAAAAACACATGTGTATATCTTATTTATTGTTTAACAAAAACCCCGTGAAATAAGCGCTAGTCATTTATAAAATTGCTCATAATGAATTAGAAATAAATATTTATTTCGTCAGTACTCATAATGAATAGTGCATTTACTAGTTGACCAAAATATCTCTTACTAGTTAATAGCAAGTAATTAAATTAAAAAGTTAGCTCTATGTTGTTTTAATTCGCTAGTCAATTAGCACAAAAATCCTAGTGAAATATCATGACGGTCTTTAAAAATTAAATCACTCAACACAGGAAAATCTTAGTGAAATATAATGCCGGACTTAACAATTAAATCACTCAAGAGGCTATTATAAATATTTACCGCAACACAAAATTACTATCTTCAATCGAAAAAAACTATGAAATTCCACTGTTATAATGGATCTAGAACATCGAAGCTAGACGTCTGAAAATTGTGTGGGTACTAGATAAACTGAGTTTGAAAGCTGGAATATATATATATATATATATATATATATATATATATATATATATATATATATATATATATATATATATATATATATATATATATATATATATATATATATATATATATATATATATATATATATATATATATATGAAATAGACAAAAAGTCGCTAACGAGTGCGAGATATAACACCTTTAGGGAACTTTATGGTCAGATTCTGAATGAAAGCTAAATTTGCCTCTTTCGATGCCCGCTAGACGTGGTCCCACGAGCAAATCGTCTCTTTGATCACGTCTCGTCCGCAGCTTAATTACATTCCAAACAAACGGATTTGGGGGGGGGGGGGGAACTGTAATTATCTCCCCTGACCAATATAACTAACAAAAGTATGACTTTTGAATAATCGCCCTTGATTTTTTTCATAACCTTATCTCCCCCTGTTCTCACTACGTGGATCATAGTCTGTTTAAACATTACTAGTGCCTGATAGACACAGAGAAAAAAAATAGGCGTGGCTACAATTATGATTTCGACAGATATAAAAGAACGAAGGTTCTGTATTAACAAAACGTGCATAACTAATAAGGAAGCAAGGTGGAAGCAAAACCGTGTGGGTATATGTAATCTATTTACATAATCTCTGTCACAGTACGGCCCCTTTTGAAGATATGAAAACAATTTCATGTCTACTTTATGGAAATAGAGTTACCTTTAACCGTGGCTTCCGGGTGACTGTTTTCTCCACTCTCATCTTCCTCCTCCTTCGTTGTCCAATTCCTACTCATAAAGTCTGCTCCAACGTTTTCTTTCTCTGGAATGTCTTCCGTGTGCGTTTGAAAGAGTGTCGCCGAGTTTGACATCGTAGAAAGATTCCGTGTGTTTGCAGTGGAAATTCCCTGCAACTATCGTCATCTTCGTCAACTTCGGTAGCTGTGGCGATCGCCAGGAGATGTTCGCAGGACGGCACCGGTCTTTCCAAGTATTTCTTTAACAGATTTACATGGTAGACCTTCTCCTTTCCTTTAATAGAGATCTGGTAGTTAGCTCTTGAGTTCTTTTTAAGGACGGTAAACGGCCCTTGCCATTCGATACGTAGATTTTTGTTCCCGGTTGGGAGTAGCAACAAAACTTTCTCTCCTGGTTGCCATTCTCTTTATTTCGCGGCTTTCCTGTATCGGTTAGCGTGCTTTGCGCGTGCTCGCTTAAGGTTGGTCGTTGCTAGATCCCATCCTAGTTTTAACCTTTCCTTTAATTCCGATACATATTTACTGGCTGAGACGACTGTCTCATCGGTCTTCTGATTTGTCAGGGACCAAAGTAAAGCTTCTAGCGGTCCCTTTATAGGTCTGCCGAATATAAGAGTAGCTGGGGGAAACCCTGTAGATGTATGGGGGACTTCCCTGTAGGCGAATAATGCTGCAGGAATGAAAAGGTCCCAATCTTCAGGTTTCTCTTGTCCCAGTTTACTTAACATCATGGTGAGGCTTCCGTTGACACGTTCTACTAACCCACTTCCGGCCCGATTATAAGGGCTTGTGTAGATGTGCTGGTTCCTCAAGATCTTAACGATCTCATCCATTAACAGGCTACGGTATGGGGATCCGTTATCCGTCAAAACTTGTTGAGGGAATCCCAACCGTGTAAATATCTGCACGAGGGCTTCTGCGACATTCTTGGAATCCGTGCACATTAGCGGTATAGCTTCGGCCCACATAGTGCATGTGTCGACTAAGGTCAGGATAAACCTGTTCCTTCTTTTAGTCCTTTCTAAGGATCCTAAAATGTCAATTACAACCCGTTCAAATGGTGTTTCCACTATTGACATTTCACCCATGGAAACTGCGGGTGTCCAATTCTTGGGTGCCACCCGTTGGCACTTGGCGCAGGATTTCACGTATCTGATAATATCAGAGTTCATTCCTGGCCACCAATAATGAGTCGATATTCGCATATTTGTGGCGTTTTGTCCCATATGTCCGTTAAAGGCAAGAGAGTGCCCCATTTCTAAGATTTGGTCTCAGTACTGCGTCGGTACTAGGAGCTGATTATGCCCTTGTTCAATGTTGCACGTTCTACGATATAGTACGCCATCCTTAGAAAAGATGTCCCTGTTGTGTCTGGCGTCCTTGTCCATGGGTAGTTTCCTAAAGCAGGGTTCTAAAGTAGGGTCCTTTTATTGCGCCTCTTTTAGTTCCTTAGGTAACAAATTTTGCGCAGGCTCCCGTTCCTTCTTGGTGTGCCCTCTTGTGGTTACTGCTGCCACAATTGGCTCCTTCGGTTTCCCAATAAACACATATCTACCGCTAAGTATGACTGGGTAGATCGGGTCATCCATAACAGCCGCTTGATCACACCTCTGACGAAATCAGAGTGTATTTCCACCAATGCGATGGGAAGCGAAATGGGTGCATCTCCTTTGAAAACTCCACAAAGTTTGACGGTTTCTTCTGTTCCTTGACCGGGCTTGACCAAGTGTCTCGCTACAATGCAATCAAAGGGCAACCCTGTATCAAACAAACAATATGTTGAAGTCCCGTTCAAAATAACAGTACATCGCGTTGAGGGCCTCTCCCCCTCAGGTTGAGAATCACTGACACTAATTCTTCCTTGCGAGGCTGTTTGCAAGCATCCGATGCGATTCGGCCCGGTGTGCTTGCTCCGATCAGATGTCCCGTGCGCAGGGGTTTTCCCTTTGTCACCCTGTCCTTTCTGGCCGCGCTGTTATGTAGACCTGTTAGGGTGATCAGAATTTTTGTTGTTGGTGGGGTACTTGTTTTTATGGTATTTCGATTTTTCCGGAGGGGAGTTCTGGGGTACAGTTTCACTGTGTTTATGGTGGCCCTTGATTTGATCACGTCTCGTCCGCAGCTTAATTACATTCCGAACAAATGAGGGTAACTGTAATTATCTCCCCCTGACCAATGTAACTAACAAAAGTACGACTTTTGAATAATCGCCCTTGATTTTCTTCATAAGCGTATCTCCCCCTGTTCTCACTACGTGCATCGTAGTCTGTTGTAAACATTACTAGTGCATGATAGACATAGAGAAAAGAAAAAAAAATAGGCGTGGCTACAATTATGAGTTTGACAGATATAAAAGTACGAAGGTTCTGTATTAACAAAACGTGTATAACTAATAAGGAAGCAAGGTGGAAGCAAAAACGTGTGGGTATATGTAATCTATTTACATAATCTCTGTCACAACCACATAGCCTTCAAATACAAGTGTTTATTTAGTGCGCAAAAAGTGTCGTAACATCCCGTCATCTCTACGAGGAGCTTAGGACTACAGCTAACTCATACCAAACATGTTCTGTGCCATCCTTTCAAGATCTTTCCACGTATTCTTTATCCCATGCATGTAGAGACGGCTCTTTGGTAGTGTGAGCAGTGAAATAGCACCGGCGCCGTCTTCGGGGAGGGAGAGGGGCGAAATAATAAAAAAAATAGGCGGAAAGTATAATGTGATCCATCTCATTTGTATAAAATTGACCCTTATAAGAGAACAATACAGTACGACACGGATGGAGGAGGGGTGGGGGGGGGGGGGGGGGGTGAAGGAGCGCCAAAACGAGACATCGCACCACCCTGAATAATTCCTAGTGTCAGCTCTGCTTGCATGTATAACTTCAGTTCCCTTCTCCGTGATTTTGTCTGTCTTCCCTACCTCTCATACAGTTGGGATTCCAGAATACGGACTACCTTGTAATGCTATCAAAAGGTTTCATTAAGTGTGTGCTCTATCCAATGCCAGTACGCGCTCTCATTTCTTGTTTCACTGGCTCGGGATGTGTGTTACCGGGACCCGACAGGAGAGCTCAGAGTAGTAACGCTCAACTCTACAACGCATGTTGTAGCAGGCTGCTTAGGAGGGTTGAGTACAGGTCTGACTACCAATCTTGCTGAAAGTTTAAGCGAGAAAAGACGCGATTTTAGTCGCTTATTTTTCATTATTTCTATTTTTATTTTATCAGCGCAGTACCTGTGTGCATATCTGTCTTTCTGTTTAGTTGTAAACCTTGTTATGTCCTGCCATCTATTCATAATGACTTCCTTTATTCTTGCTCATTATGAAGCGTGGAACCACACCTCCAGGGGGCTTATGTGCAGGGTACAAGAAGTAGCGTGAGACCAAAGAACATATGGAGACGAAAACTGGAGACAGACATAAAGGGGATGACAGAGACATGGAATGACCTTGACCTGATGGCACGTGACAGGAAGACTTGGTCTAAGTTTGTTGAAGGTTAATCCTTCTTGTGGCGCTGAAGGATGATGATGATGAGGGAGCTAAGAACGACAACTGCAGATAGCCGTTGTGCAGGAAGTCTGCATCAAAGCACGTACTTCTGCAGTTCCTATAGCAATTTGTTTGCTTGATGAGACTGTCAGCGCTCAAAGCACAACCTCATAAAAATCGCCTCTGACGACATACCCGAAGGTGTCATAATCTGTCTAAATAACCTTTTGTGGAAATTACGGAATTAAATATACATTTTTTAACTTCTTGACTGTTCATTTTTAAATTGATAGCGAGTACCTATTTTCTTTCAGAAAATCACACATTTCATGAGCAATTATTAAAAACAAATAACTCAAATTCTCTTTAAAAAAATAAAAATAAAACAGCAAACATTCCATGCAATGGAGAAACTTTTTGTTGGGATGTCTATGAATAAGGTCTTCAATTAACTCATGAGACAATAACAGTATGGAGTCACTTTTGAAAGTAAACGATACACTCCAACCACAGGACGTTTGCATTTCGAAGACTTCCCTTATCAGCCAGTTACAAAAGAGTCATAAACGTAAATATTGGTCACGTAAAATTACAACAACAAAAAAAAAAAACATGTACACAAGCAAACTGCAAACAAGTTTTATAACAGACTCGCAGATAATACACCGGTAAACAAATAAAAAAGATAGAGCAAAGATACAAATTTACAGAAATTAACACAAGTATAAGAACGTAGTCAAACCATGATAATTAATCCTACAGCAACAAGGCTCTAAAACACACCAACTCACCTACAAGTCCAGAAAGTAACACGTTTAAAAAAAAATGACAAAAAAGGTCACAATTTTTTCTAAAGAACTACTACTGTTATTTAATCCAATATTTGGCACATTTAAATTATAAACACACACACACAATCGCTTGCACACTACACAGATACCTGCACGGTTCGGTGTTTCCTTGGTCACCAGGACAAACCGCCATAACTACAAACCAGCGCCATATTGTAAACAAATAGTTCACGATCCCGCGGTCTGGTAGTCTCACGCTGTAGCAACAAGTCATTTGTAAGTGCGCCAATCCGCTCCCATCATGCTCCAACTTGAAATTCCTGACCCACAACAATACCTCGGTGTTATTTTTAAAAAGAAGTTGTTTAAAAAAAAATAAAAAAAATAACGAACTTGAGAAAAAGCTATTGAGTCTTATCATACACACCAGCGGTAGGCAACCTAGGAGCTGCGAGGATCTACTTTAGAAACACTGAGCTCTCAAAAGATCTAACTTGATAATTTATGTCTGTTTTCAGGTTTCAGAGTATCTGGAATTAGAAAAAAAGTTCGATCTGTTTGTAACTTTTAACTTGTGTATTCTAGGGTGTAATGTGGGCTTATTATGTCTTGTAGCCCAAACCTTTAATTGTGTAGCACTGAAGCACCAGCTTTGGTGTGTAGACTTGAGTTTTTCATTCTTTGTGAAGTATTTACTCAGTAACTCAAGTGTTTTATGACGATCTATTAATTTTGTGATATGTAGTCGCAAGTTAAGTCAGGTGTCGTACCTTGAGACTACAAACACGCCAGGACAAAAAGACGGGAAAAGAATTTCATCAAACACCAAGAATACATACAAAAAGAATGGCAGCAAACAGCATAGAAGACATAAAAAGAAAGTTTTTTTTTTTTTAATTTTAAAAGGTGATGGGTGGAGAGAGGGCTAGTAACAGCTGACCATCATTGCCTCTGATCGTCCACAATCTTGGTCTACCCTGTTCAACCTAATTGTTGGTTATAATTATGGTATTTAATGTCATTTTGTTTTCAGTTTTGTGGTATATTCAGATTCCTATTGTATTTTGCAACTGATTGCTATTGATGGTTATCAATTTATATTAGAATTTGTTCTTTTTAAGTTGGGTTTTTGTTTTTTATTGCTTTTCCTTATGAGTAGTCAGTAATTACATTCAATGTAATAAATCCTGAGCCCATAAAAATAAGGAACCAAAAGCTGGAACAAACAGATACATTTACATTTCTAAGGAGGCATAGTAACACCAGATGGCAGAACAAGCAAAGACATCAGTAACGGACTGAATAAAGCCAGAACAGTCGTTGCAAATCTAAAGAACATTTGGAAATCTTCTCAGTACCGCAAAAACACCAAATTAAGATTATACGAGAGTTGCGTACTGTCTGAACTTTTGTATAACGCGGAGTGCGGGAGAGTTTGTATAACGCGGAATATTGGATAGGAACAGAAAAGGAAATGCCAAAATTATCCTCGTTCCGCACAACCTGCCTAAGGAAAATTCTTAGAATTGTTTGGCCGAATACAATCTCCAGCCAGGAACTGCTTACACGGTGCAGTCAAAAAGGCATGCACACCATCATTGCAGGCAGACGTTGGAACTGGGCTGGCCATGTCCTCAGAAGGGACCATGACAGCATCACCAGAACTGCTATGCTATGGGCCCCAGAAGGACGGCGAAAGAGAGGCAGACTAAAGACAACCTGGCGGAGAACAATTGAGGCGGAGATGCAAAGCATGAACAACATGTAGGGCACGGCACGAAGGATGGCCACCGACCGAGCAAAATGGGGACAGTTTGTTGCTGCCCTACAAGACGCCACTAAGCGTGATGGCCACTGACTGCTTTGTCAGTCAGGGGTTAAGGATTAAATAAGAAGAAGAAGAAGAGTTTGCTTAGAAGAACTCTCTGTCTTACTTCCAATGACAAAGAATTGTTGCAAAAAATACTCTTCATTTTATACGTAGAATGCTGCTATTGTCTGGGCTATTCTGCTCTTAACTTCTGAGATGCATCTTCCATCCGTTGTTATTACTGTGACCAGAGATTTGAATTTATTGACTTGTTTTAAAACTGTCCCATTTACTTGGTAGTGCATTCTGGGGGAAGCCATTGTCATTGAGACAAAGGAGAAAGAAATGAGAGAGGGCACAGACTGATAGAGTGGGCAAGAACGCATGATATGATAATAGGAACCACCTGGTTTAAACAGCATCCTAGACGCCTTTGGACGTGGAAAAGCCCAGGGAACAATTAATACACTATTGTGGAGAAAAGAGTCAACAAACGTTATTGCAAGCACCTGACAAGGTAGTTGTGCAGAGACGTTACCGCCTACTCCAGTCGGCATGGTAGCTAAACAAAAGAAGCGTTTAAAAATATATGTTGTGTTTAGTTGGCAGCGCCAGACTGGCAGGGTAGTTGGAGCGCTGACCTCTCACGGCAAAGGTGGCAGGTTCGAAACACGGTGACGTCACGCTCCAGCCTTCCCAGCTGGAAATGGGTACTTGATTCTGCTCTTGAGTAAGGGAAAGAAAATGAAGCTAGATCTTGTACAGTGAAGTCTCTAACATTACACTCCCCTAAGGCAGTATCTCATTGTAGCCGCCATATTATTCGTAGATGTGAAGGTGCATGGCAAGACTTCTATCCATATCGTGCTGAACTAATTACTCGAATATAATTGAACAGAGGGTGATCAGGTCAAAATGTAGTCGTAACAATCAAGGCTAGTGCCAACTAAAAATATACTGCAACTCCGGTTCAAAGTTAATAAAACGTTTATTCACCGACGACTTTGGACGAGACGAGACATTGTACACGATTTTGACAGTTCATAAGCACATGATGCAGGTACAGCATCTTTCTTTCAATAATCCAATTGAACAGATTCCAGACAAACTCCATTCATCAATTTATAGTTGATTATCGGCATTCATAATGTACATAAAAAGTCATGAGGTAGTTAATCACAAGGTTATACTGAGGACGGTTGACCTTTCCCAAGGACAGGAGATTCTCATTATGCTTCCTAGCATCTAAGATTCCAATCTTTATTATATTCTCTTACAAATGTCCTCATTAAACTAATCATAATAGAACATCTGGACAGTTCTCTACTGGAGACATCCTTGGCATATAAAGTTATTTAAGTATTATTCTTTGAATCACCTCTTCGATTAGCCGTGACTGACACGACGGCTTCCCAATAATATATTTACAACAAAAATCCACGTTATTTGCCGACAATCCTTTTGTTAGGCATATATAGACATATAATGATATATATATTCAGTTGTGAATCCATTTCGGTACAGGCTGGTTGCCGATCGCGACTAGATACTCACGAACTAGAAGAACAAACAGTATTATAATAATAATTACACTTTCGCTCTTTTCAGCGAATCGACACTTACGTGGATGACCACCGGCTACGTCTTCTAATCCGCAGAGCCGGGTCGAAAAATAATAACTTTCACCCAATACAAGGGTTTAAAATCTACAGATCATAGGACTGATCTTGGGTTACCAGCTTGTACAACCAAGCTATGACGTCGACTACCTTTTGTTTGACAACAAGCGCGTTAATTTCAAAATCCCCAAAAATGTGCGTTCTCGTTCACAATAAATTTAATATACCAAACGTATTACTAATATCTCAATTGGTGCGTACACTTTTAACAAAGACAGGACCTGAGACTGTCTACATTTGTTAAAGTCTGTTAGGACTTAAAAAAGGACGCAACACTCATGTATGACTACCGTGACCATTTTAGTGTATAATGTTAGATCCTCAACTTTACAGGTAAACGTTCATACCATCACACACTCAAATATCTAATTCTGTTTTTGTCACACACACACACACGCACGCACCGCACACACACACACACACACACACATGCGCAGCTACGCACCACACCACACACACAAACACCCACACGTGAATGCTTTATTTGAAACAAATACCACAACTGACAAGTCTGTTTTTCCATACACAAATCAAAACGAATCATTCTAAATAGTTTACTTAAATCAGTTGTGAACTTCCACTTGACTTACCCTTTAATCAATAAACGGGAAATTTCAGGTTTACAGATCAATAACCTTTCCGTTTCCTCTTAGATTCCGTCTCTTATCTTTAAAATCTTTTTCATGAACCAGGCCTGGACGCACAACCCCGTTAGTCCCCTTAAGTTGGTGGTTGTCAAAAACCTTTAAGAACACGAAATGTTTATGACAGGTTTACGGTTCAACGCCAGTTCTCAACATCAGTGTTTCTCAACTTTTTCATCTCCCAATACCCCTTTGGTTTTTTCGGTAAATCTATTCCAAGGGTTGGCAATCGGTCTATCCCGATCTGCTAGTAGATATC
This sequence comes from Oreohelix idahoensis, assembly GCA_024509875.1. NCBI lineage: Eukaryota > Metazoa > Mollusca > Gastropoda > Stylommatophora > Oreohelicidae > Oreohelix > Oreohelix idahoensis. Next base: position 39,208 of record JAMPIV010008676.1, read on the forward strand.
AGGAGATGACTTGGTAGATTTCTATGTGAGTTAGCAAAGATAAAAATAAAAACTTTCAAGCCAGGGAAGTTTCGGAGTAGTCCTATTCCCACAGGCCGCTAAAAGCACAATGTTCCCAGTTTTAGAGGTACTTCTTCCATGTTCCTCAGGAAATTCCACGAGCAAGCTTACTAAAATTCACTTTATTTGTGAACTGCACGAGTTATAACCAGCGCTATGGGGTTGGAGTCGGGAGTCGGATTCGTGGAGTGGAGTCGATTATATTGTTTTTCAGTGAAGTCGGGAATCGATTTTTTAAAAATGTCTGAACGACTCCGAAATTAATGCCATATGACGTAAAAAATTGTAGTCGGAGTCGGGAGTCGAAGTCAGATTTCTAAAATGTCTGGAGTCGGAAAACTTTTTGCCCGACTACACAACCCTGGTTTGAACAGCGATTGTTGTTGTCTGTAAAGTAATTTAACATTGGGGGGTAAAATATCTCTGTTTAAACTTCTGCTCTGTCGATGAGAATGCAGGAAGCCGATCTTTCGGCAGAGACCACCATTACATATTTTCTGTACGTAGTCTACACTCCCAAAAACTTTGAAACTTGAAAGCAGGCATGATTTTTATCAAGGTAGTTAGATCTTTAGAGAACCCAGAGTTTAGATCTTTAGAGAACCCAGAGTTTAGATCTTTAGAGAACCCAGAGTTTAGAGCTTCCCATTAACAGAGTGGTTAGTGCACTGGTCTCTCGTGGCAAAGGTGCCGGGTTTGATTCTACCCAGCTGTAAATGAGTATCTGACTTTCTATTTGAGTTAAGGAATGAAAAGGCAGCGAGGAAGAGAACTGGTCATCTCACCTCTCGATGCTGTACATAGTATAGTGGAGTCTCTAACACTTTACTCCCCTACAGCTGTATCTGCTTCAGGACTACCTTTTACCCCATGCCCTATGAAATGAAATACGTTTTGCATGCATTATGCACTTCAGAAAATTAATAAATAGATTAATTAGTTTTTTTATGAAGAAAACCTTATTAGGTACATTAGCAACATTTTTGGCATTAGAAAGTTTTAAAATGTTTATCAGAACACAGTTAAATAAACCGATCATTCTGTTTCGTGTTAACCAAAGATTTTATTCTTAAAACAGTTTTTAAAAAAGGTACACGCATACCATGCTCACCCTCCAGTTTGTTTCTTTGTGTATGATTGGGAACAAGGCCCGCAATTCTATCTCCAAGCCACACATTTTTAATATTACACACTCTACTACTTTTGGAATGTTTCAATAGGTTAATAAAGTTATTTACCAGCAATCCGCGTACCCCTTTGACAATTAAGTTCCGTCGGCCCTGGGTTCGAGTCTCCGGTAAGTCTATCACTTCTGTTGTGTTTCTGTTGTGTTTCTGTTGTGTTTCTGTTGTCTAGTTTTCTACTTCTTTGTTTCTCACCTGAAACATATCTTTAAGTGTATTATTTATTTATTTATTTACTTTTAACAGACCTCATGTTTCCCCTCCTTATTTATTTACATTTAACAGACCTCAGGTTTCCCCTCCTTATTTATTTACATTTAACAGACCTCAGGTTTCCCCTCCTTATTTATTTACATTTAACAGACCTCAGGTTTCCCCTCCTTGTTTATTTAAATATTTATACAATACAAACCTACCCTCTGTCCTCATTCTTCAATCATTTACTTGACACAGAAAGGTCTTTGTCTTGTCTAATCTTCCCTATACTGTTAATTAAGAAAGCTCCAGAAATTGTTGCTCTATAATTAGTCAGGATAGTTCCTAAGTTTATCTGGAGTTACGTGGGGAGATTCTGCTAATGACCCCTATCCATGAAGCATTATCTTTGTGGTGCCTAGTTGGCAGAGAGTTTAGTCACGACTCGCTCCCGTAGCGAGGTGACGTTGTCGTCCGGAAGGTCCTGGATTCAAGTCTTCGGTAAGACTATCACTTCTGTTGTTTTTCTATTGTCTAGTTTTACTCTGTACTCTGCCTCAGAAGCTAAAGATGAGTTCTACGAGAATCTAGCAGCAGTAATCAAAAGCATACCTAGGCAAGAACAGCTTGTTCTCCTTGGTGACTTTAACGCTAGAGTGGGTGCCGATAATGTTTCATGGCCTTCATGTCTGGGCAGGTTTGGTATTGGCAAGATGAATGAAAATGGACAACGGCTCTTAGAGTTGTGCGTCCACCATGACCTCTGCGTGACCAACACCTACTTTCAGACAAAACCCCAGCATAAGGTGTCATGGAGACACCCACGATCCAAGCACTGGCACCAACTTGACCTGATTCTCGTCAGAAGGCCACTACTCAGGTCTGTGCTCTCCACGCGCTCGTACCATAGTGCAGACTGTGACACAGATCACTCCTTGGTTTGCTGCAAAATCAGAGCACAACCAAGAAAACTCTATCGTGTCAGACATGAAGGGAAACCACGCATTGATACCAGCAAGATGTCAGACCCTTTCATGATCGCTCAATTCACTGCGACCTTCAAGAAAGTGCTCAGTAGCCCTCGGCATGGTGATACTATTACAGAGAACTGGGAGCATCTACGGAACACCATTCAAAGTACTGCACTTGCCACCTTTGGTAAGAAAACAGCAAAGTCAAATGACTGGTTTGATGCTTCATCAGATGTGATGGCACCTGATATTGAAGCTAAGCGCAGTGCTATGAATGAATACAAACGTTCACCGAGTGCCAGAACCTTACAGATCCTGAGGGCTACGAGAAGCAAAGTTCAACAAACTGCTCGACGCTGTGCAAATGACTATTGGCTCCAGCTCAGTGAGAGCATCCAGATCGCAGCGCAAACAGGCAACATTAGACAATTGTATGACGGTATAAAGAAAGCACTTGGCCCCCATAAAAGTAAGACGGCACCGCTAAAAACCATCAGCGGAGAGAAGCTAACCGATAAGGGTAAGCAGATGGAGAGGTGGGTCGAGCACTACTCTGAGCTTTACGCTAGAGACAATACCGTTACGCCTGCAGCCCTTGATGCTGTCAATAGTCTGCCAACTATGGAGGAGCTGGATGCCGAACCAACATTAGAGGAACTCAGTAAGGCCATTGATAGCTTGGCCTCTGGCAAAGCACCAGGCAGTGATGGGATTCCTCCTGATTTAATCAAATGCTGTAAGAGCACGCTATTACATCCCCTGCATAGGATGCTGTGCCAGTGCTGGGAAGAGACAACTATTCCTCAAGACATGAGAGATGCCAAGATTGTAACACTGTATACAAATAAAGGAGACAGAAGTGATTGCAATAACTACAGAGGCATCTCTCTTCTTAGTATTGTTGGTAAGGTTTTTGCCAAAGTCATCTTAATGCGACTACACAAGTTAGCTGAGCGCATATATCCAGAGGCACAGTGTGGATTCCGAGCTGGCAGATCAACAACAGACATGATCTTCTCTCTCCGCCAGCTTCAGGAAAAATCAAGAGAGCAGAAAAGACCATTATATATCGCCTTTATAGACCTCACAAAAGCATTCGACCTGGTTAGTAGGGATGGACTCTTTAAAATCCTCCTGAAAATAGGCTGCCTTTCTAAAATGCTGGAAATGATAAAGTCATTCCATGACGACATGAAGGGAACAGTCCAATATGCTGGAAGCACGTCACAGCCCTTTGATATACGAAGTGGCGTTAAACAAGGCTGTGTTCTGGCTCCGACCCTCTTCGGAATCTTCTTTGCCTTACTCTTGAAACATGCATTCAGAGATGCAACTGAAGGAATATGCCTTCACACTAGGTCAGATGGCCGTCTGTTTAATCTTTCAAGGCTGAAGGCAAAAACAAAAATCAGAAGGGTCACTATAAGAGACTTGTTGTTCGCTGATGATGCTGCAGTCGTCACTCAAAGCCAACAGGAGCTTCAGAGCTTGATGAATCGCTTCACTAAAGCATGCAAGGACTTTGGCCTCACAATAAGTCTAAAGAAAACGAATGTGCTGAGTCAGGATGTGGGTGCTGCACCAGTTATCACTATCGATAACTATGAATTGGCAGTGGTGCACCACTTCACATACCTAGGGTCTACCATCAATGACAAACTCTCACTGGATACAGAAATCGACAGCCGCATTGGCAAAGCTGCAGCTACCTTTGCCCGCCTCACATCGCGTGTTTGGGGAAACTCTAAACTCACAATGAAGACCAAAGCTGCGGTATATAATGCCTGCGTCACCAGCACACTCCTATATGGCAGCGAGACCTGGACGACCTATGCTAAGCAAGAAAGAAGGCTCAGTACCTTCCATTTGCGGTGTCTACGCCGCATCCTCGGCATCTCGTGGAAAGATAAAGTGACAAATGTCAAGGTGTTGTCACGTGCTGGCCTTCAAAGTATGTATACGCTGCTTAGACAGCGCAGACTTCGCTGGCTTGGCCATGTTCGCCGCATGGAAGATGGTCGCATCCCAAAAGATATCTTCTACGGACAATTAGCAGATGGCAAGAGAACAGTTGGGCGACCACAGCTGAGGTTCAAAGATGTGTGCAAGAGAGATATGAGGGCACTGGACATGGATCCAGCAACATGGGAGGATGAAGCTGCCGATCGCACTAAGTGGCGATGCTATTTACGGCACCACCTCAGATTGGGCGAAGAGAGGCTCACACAAGAAGCAGAGGTGAGGAGAAAACGTCGAAAGGAGCACCAGGAAAATAAGCAGCTGAGGGCTGCCACCTCAGGGGCGCATTCCCATAGTCAGTTATGACTGAAGGGGCTATTACTATTACTATTACTATATATTTTTATTTCTGACGGGTGCCTCAAACATACCGTAGTGTGGAATTATACGATATTATATGTGACAAGGTTCTCGTACCGCCCCGGGTGTACACTTACCCTAGGTTAGGAATCCCTGGGTAGAGGACTAGCAAAAGAAGTGACAGGAGTTTTAAAAAAAGCACATAGAACAATATGAGTTTCTTTAACGCTGGCTTTCTCTAAACACCGATCAATACTTCCTTATTGATTATTTTTTATTGATTTGTCCTTTTTATCGATGTCCCTTTCTACACAGCCCAAATATCTGCCTTCTCTTGCCGTATTTTAAAAAAAAAACATTACACGGCCTTTCTCAATGTCGCCTTATCTCTTCAAGTCTCCGATTGTTCCCTGTAGAAACCAGGGTTGCCCAGGGTAGGAACCAGGGTTGCACAAGCCGCGATCATCTGTTACTCTTGTTGTTTTTGTTTCTTCAGGATTATCAACTGTGTTTGAGATTTCCTGAATGATTCAGTTTCCTTGTTGTGCTTATCAGAAATCCCATCTTTTGTTCCCACCTCCACAATCTACTGCGTTTAATCCGCTTGATTTAAAAGACAAAAGTGTAAAGAATGGCAAGTAGAGAAAAAAAAACCGTGTTAGAGATAAAACCTTTATTAGTTTTTACCAAATGTGCTAAACACAGAAAATAAATGTTTCATACAATCTACTACAACGGATAAAAATGGATGACTAATTATTATTGTTATTATTAATCACTATATCCTTTGGGGCTTTCCCAAAATCAACCTCCGATTGGCTGGTAAAAATAATCAAAAATAGAGAAAACAAATCTTATTACATAAAAAACTTACATACATAACTGCATTAATTTTCCACATAGTCGCCACCCAAATTCAGGTACTTTTCAGTGTTGCCGTCATTTGTATGTGTGTTTGGGGTTGAGAACAGTGGTAGAGTAATAGTGCTGAGTTGTTACTGAATGACGTGAGTGTCAAACACAACACTGTGTTAAATCGAATAAAGTTCACAACGCTTTTCCTGGCTGGGTCCACAAATCACTGACATTTAATTGACGTACATCTTATGAGTTCATGGCATATAATGCAATACATAGATAACTCAGTCTCCTGTAATAATTAATGTATCGTCGCATGGCAGCCTATATACCAGCAATGTCGGCAAGGCGAAGCAGTGAGGTAGTGAAAACTGTCAGTTGGCGATAAAGATATATTTAATATAATACTCCCTGAATTTCCTCCTCCATAAGGAATTTACTCATCAATATACGGTGCTCAAATACTGCATCAGAATAATTACTGTGGCGACCTTCGTTAATTCTTAGCCACGTAGGAAGACTGTACAATTCAATAATGTTGGGAGTAATAATAATCCACGTCCTACTTGGACGGGTCTTAATGACGAAAGGTCAAGAAGGACCGTTGCCTGCCTATAGCAGCGCCCTACTACGTCACCCTATTATAGCGACGTCTACACATAATCGCGTTCACTAATTATACTTTATAGTGTACTATACATCATGTTGACTTAAGATGAATGTGTTAGCGCGTAAATTTAAACTGTTAACAAATCCAACCAAGGCCAACATGTAATAGACATAAATATACCTTAACAGTCAGCTTTTGCATTCCCTCGCCAGGGTACCCAGCTAGTTGTTGACTGCATCCATAAGCTCCTCGTTGGTTTCGAAGCGCTGAGTAGCCAGCCAGACCTTCACATTACCGAAGAGATGGTAATCGCTTGGCGCCAAGTCCCGGCTTTAAGGGGGGTGGTTGAATATCTCCCAGTCGAACTGCTCGAGTAAAGTCTTTGTGCGAGCCGCAGTGTGGGGCCGGGCGTTGTCGTGCAGGAGAACGGCACCCTTGGTGAGCATTCTGCGCCTTTTGTTTTGGATCGACCTCCGAAGTTTCTTCAGCGTTTCACAAAAAACTTCTGACGGTTTTGTGGTCCCTGGTGTCATGAATTCCCTCAACCAAATTCCCTTGCGGTCCCAGAAAACTATAGCCATCATTTTTTTCGGTGCGAATGTCGTATATTTTTGATAGGGTAATTAAGATCAGTTTTGGCCCAGCCTGGATAGGACTAGAACAGGTGATAGCTCAGTGAGAGATCAGGTAAAGAGATAGATTTTTCACAAGTGAAATGGTGGAAGGTAACAATCTTTCTCTGGATTTGAGAGATAATCAATCCAGCTTATCGATTACGACTGAGATTTGTAGATCAGACAGTTTCCTTATACATATATAGATATACTATATTCAACCACTCACTTCTATACACACACAGATACGTGACGACAATTAGACGCACATAAGTGAAAACTATATCTATGGAATTTGGATATTTTGGGACAAGCTGACCGACACCTGTAATTACAGTTTATGTATGTAAATTTTATTTATCATAAAGAACTTTACAACAACACTATCATGTGAAAATCAAAATCAAATACCAATACGCATAAGTTAATGAATTAATTACAGAGTTAGACTCATAGATGTAATCCTCCCTCCCTCTGTTGAGACACAAGAATCCCGTTAGAAGAAAGGTATTAACCCTCAAAGCGTCAAGATTTATACACTATGGTCTAAGATTTCCCTCTACAGTTAAGAACAGAGTTGATACATTAATCTATTTTAAGAGGATAACAGCATTAGCAAAAACTTGCATAAAGAAATACAAAGTGGGTGTATGAATTTATACGATCAAAGAACCATTCATTCCTGCTTTCTTTCATTCCATACAACAGTGGCCACTGACTTTGGTTCTTACCTATAAACTTGATTTTCACCTTCTGGCGCAAACTTTAGGACATACACATTCAGCACATCTAGTGTTCTTTTGGCAAAGAGAACCCCAGCTCTACAGAGACAGGTTCAATCCAATTCTTCCGGGGAGCGTTCTCTTTATGACTATATTTTCTGGATTACTGTTTATGTCACTTTAAATCAGTTCAGGTAATATATGTCATAGCGCTCACAGTGTCAGAATTTTGAGGTTTCCAGGGCTTAGGAAATGACAGTCAGCAACTTCTCTCAGTATAAAATTCTTGGTCACACCACAAATGATAAAACTGTAGAAAATGTTAATGTTTGTAATTTCGCCCCATGGGTTGAATGTAAATGAGATTTTTGGAAAAAATATAATCTGGCTCGATAGGCCCAGTTACAGCATTTAGTCTTAATGTCAGTTAGGTTGGTACTCTGTCTTTCTCTGGATGCAAACACCAATGCCAGACAGGTTTACCTTGAAGACCCAGGTATTTAAGTACAAAATGTTCTTTCTTTGGTTATTCTCAGATATACATTGAATGGAAGCCGCTGGTAAAGTTTTTAGGGTTTGACCCAAATACTTTATAGGAAGAAAATACAAATACTTAACAGAATATAGTATAATTCACAATCCTATCCTTACCCCGCGTAACGTATAATATATTCACTTCGGTTATTTAACTTAAATTAGAAACTATAAGCTTAGAGCTTGTCTCATCGTTTAAAACTCCCGTGAAATAAATTCTACTCATTAAAAGAAATCAATCATCATGAATTAGAAATAAATACATATTTCGTCAATACTCATGATGAATCAGTGCATTTACTCAGTAGGTTAAAATATTCTCTGACCGGTTACTAGCAGTTAATTAAATTTGTATTATTGCTTGAAGAGTTTAGCTAGAAATATTTATTTGTTCTGCTATCCACTGTAACAATGTAAACTTTGAGAAATAATATAACGAAACTAACTAGTAATAAATCACTCTGCACAGAAAATAACTAGTAAAATATAATTGACGATTTAAAAAATTAAATCACTCAACTACCAGTAAAGCATTTACCTCTACACCGAACTACTAAGACTTATCTCCAACGATTACTAAGAAATTCACTTAATACAGTATTTCAGGAATCGAAGCCAGTAGTCTAGAGAAATCTGTGAGGTATTGGATGCCTGTGGTATATATATTAAAAGATGAAAGGATATAGTTAATTATCCCCCCGAAAACCAGACCCTACCAGATGTTCTCACCTACAGGAATTTCTACGTTCAGTTTTCTTCTTATACGTAATTCAAAGCCGAAAACCCGGGATCTTCGTTCACGCTTAGATCAGACATCGGCAAGGCGCTAATCAGTGTGAGTTTCGTTCGTCTCTCTGCTCGTATTGAAGCGAGCAATGTCTTTAGATCTCCCGATTCGTCGTGTTTAATTACTTATCAAACGAACAGATTCAGGGAAAGGTAATAAAGATTTCTCACTTAGGTTCCCAATATCTACTCAAATTTATTCAAATCTGGTCGCTGTCTGATCTCTACAACGATTTGATCTCTGGCGTTGGTGTTAGAATTACAGCTCACATAGCTAATAGGTCTCTGGTAGACTCTCATCAAAGAATTATAGCGACCAGCATTAAATGCGTGCTAATATGAGAAAAAAGGGACAGATTTCTGAGTAATAGGAGGTTTAAGTAAACCCACCAGGCGTCGGTGAAGCTAGGTAAAATAGAAAAATGAAGATAAGAAAATAGATATATGAAATCAATTATCATAATCTGCCACGGCGAAAATGTTTGTTTGAATTTCTTGGGCTTGTTTGGAGAATGAGTGTGCAACCACTGTTTGGACTGTTCCTTCGTCTCCGCATTCACGAACTGAACCCATGTCGCGTCCCCAGTCACGATTCTGTCGAGAAATTCGTCCCCCTCTTCCCAGTAGTGCAGAAGGAATATCAAAGCTGAGTCCATTCTTTGAGCTTTATGAACGTCAGTCAATTGTTTTGGTACTCATCGTGCACATAACTTGTGGTAACCCAATCTCTCTGTGACAATTCGAACAGACTAGTCCTCGAAATTTGAGGAAATTCAGCAGAAAGATCTGAAGTCGTGAAACGACGTTTTTCACCCACGACTTGGTCGACTTTTTGAACGAGTTCAGTCACAATTAAGTGTCCTCCTTGTTCTCCCTTGTCATGCCCATCTGTGCGCCCATCCCTGAATTTCCTGCACCAATCTCTAACAGAACTGTCACTCATAACGTTATTGCCGTACTCACAACACAATCGACGATGAATCTCGGTGGCGCTGCGTCCTTCTGCTTCCAGAAAACGAATCACACCACGGACCTTACAGCTGGCGGGAGTGGCGATGACAGGGTCTATGGTAACTCTGTCGCTACTCGTGAACAACTGAAGAATTGAGACTGAGGGTTTGCGTGTAGAAAGATAACACAATACTAATTGTTGCAGGCAATGCGTCGTGTCGCTATTTCAACCAGTTTATTTTACCAGCCAATCGGAGGTTGATTTTGGAATAGCCCTCGTGTGTGTGTGTGTGTGTGTGTGTGTGTATATATATATATATATATATATATATATATATATATATATATATATATATATATATAATATATATATATATATATATATATATATATATATATATATATATCCCCTGCAACTTGAAATCAAAGTGATTACAGATAACAATTAAGAAACGGAGACGCTTCCGATGTCATCCAACTCAAACAGTTTACAGGACGAAAAGCGTTCAGTCACATTAAAAGCAAGGCCTTTCGTGGGCACCTCTTTCCCCTGACTCAAAAAACACGTAGGTTTTATTTGCCTCCAGAATAAAAGAGAGTTTAAAACACGACCAAATGAGCCGACAGGAACACGTGCAAAAGGGAGGGGTTCAGCCTCTCTAAATTAAGAATGCCATGGATACACCAGGAATTATATTCGTAGGTGCTCATAATGAAGACAATAGGAGGAGATAAAATCACTGTTAAGAGAGAGACGGTACAAACAGCTAGAAAGTGACAGATAATCTCATTAAATTCACGACACCTCCAGCACATGTACTTCAGTCATTTCTTCCACCATACCTTTCACTTCTAGCACGTGATAGATTGTACCTCTTACCTCCTGCACATCAACTCCAATCATGTCATCCACTATACCTTTCACTCCTAGCACATCTGCTCCAATAATGTTCTCCATTGTGCCCATTACCTCCAGCAAATTTACTCCAGTAGTGTCCTACATTGTACCTCTCAGCTCCGGTACATCTACTCCAAACATGTCTCTACTATACTTCTCACTCCCAGCACATCTACTTCATTCACGTTCTCCCTTATAGCTCTCACACAACACATCTGCTCCAATGGTTTTCTCCACTGTGCCTCTAACCTCCAGCACGTCTACTTCAATCATGTCCTCTATCATACCTCTTACCCTAGCACTTCCACTCCAGTCATGTCCTCCACTGTACCTCTCACCTCCGGTATTTCTAGTCCACTCATGTTCTCCACTATATCTCTCACGAGCACATCTACTCCAATAATGTTCTCCACTATACCTCTCATCTACAGCACATCGTTTACAACCATGTCCTGCATTATACCTTTCAATCCCGGCACATCTACTCCAAACATGTCCTGCACTATACTTCTCACCTCCAGCAAATCTACTGCAGTCATTTTCTTCACTGCACCTCTCACTGGTAACAACTTTGGTTAATTTTCATCTATGTAATCTGGTTTGAAGGATTACAATCATAGGAGGTCTCCCTGAATAGCTTAGTTGTCAGGTTATTTACGTCAGTTTGGTCTACTGTGGCAAATAAAGTTGTATTGTAAATTTCATCACTGTAACCAATTTCCATTTCCGGGTATATTAACTTATGACGCATGTCCAAATATACAATTCCTTGTGGTCTGTTTCAATGGGGTTATTTTTTTTTCTTAATAAACGTTGCCTCGTTTTTGGCGAGGCGCTTCATGTTCAACCCAGTCACACGGTCCGTGAGTTAAATTGAAGTGCATTATTTTTTGTTCACATTTTGTGAAAGTTTGAAAAGATACATACATGAAATATTCACAATAAGATGTTGTAATAAAATTATAACAAGTACACGTATAAACCCTCGTGCAGGTCGCAGAAACAAAATAATGTAACCCCTTGTGCACACCCACATGCACACTCTCGTACACACATTATTTTATTATATATAAATATATTTTTTAAATACGTGCCTTCTCCACCTCCACCACCACCCCTCCCCCCTTTCTTTATTCGCATTCCAGCTGAATGTACATCACATATGCATTAACAATTTAAAAAAAATTACGCAAGGAAATTACAAGATAAAACATATAAGGTAAAACACAGTTTTTCCCCTAGCAAAAAACAACTCACACAAAAAAGAAAGAAAAAAAAATAAAGGAGAGTTTAACTTAGACACATTTTCCACATATACATTTTGTCTCATGAAAGCTTTTACGTGACTTTACAAAACTGTAAACAAATTTATGATTATTTATATAATACAAAGGTAAGCCCCTTTAAAAAAAATATTCGCCGTATTATTAACTGTTTATACAAAACGTAAACCATTTAAGATTATCATGGTAAAAACATTTTCAGTCAGGCTTCTCTCCACGGACATGACAAAATTATATATAACATATATGTAAGTGAATAAATAAATTATTTTAGACAACAAGGCAACACTCTTTTTAAACATAAACATTTTCACATACACGCACTCTCACGCGTGCATTTAAGATAAATGTTTTATGCGCTGTGATGTTGGAAACTCTGTACTGACTTGTTGTTGTTGTTGTTTTGATGAGTTGATGGGTGGAGATCGGGCACTCAACATCTGATCATTGTTGCCTCTTCTCGTTCCATCTTGGTGTACCCTGTTCAACCTGCAAGTTGGTTATAATTGGGGTATTTAGTGTCATTTTATTTACTAATTTTGTATTCAATTTAAATAACTGTTGTCTTTTGCAGTTGCTGATTTTTATTTATATTAGTATTTGTCAATTTTATTTTCTCTTTTGTATTGTTTCTAGATAACTATTGTCCTTTACACTTGGTTTTAATTTGTATTAGTATTTGTTCTTTTTGAGTTGTTGTCCCTTTTTTTTAATACCTTGTCTTTCCTTGTCCTATGAGTAGTTATTTTTTTGTTAATGCTTTGTTAGTTCTTGCTGCTTAATTTCTATTTAGTTGGATGATTTTCCTGAAGTTCTAACCTTATATTTTTTCCTTTGTTTTATGTATATATCTTTTAAGTATTGATTGGGCATCTCTTGGGGCATCTATACTTAAAACCTTATCACCTGTTAAGTCTATATTGTGATTTCTATAGTAAGTTTTTAATTCAAGCCTTTGTTGTTCATACTTTTTACAGTGGATCAGGTAGTGGTCTATGTCATTCTCTTCCTGACATTCTTGGCAGTGTGGTTCTTCTACCATGAAGTATGCTGCACCGAGTCGGAGACGCCACAGTTTTTTTGTTCGATGGTATCTTTAATTCTTCTCTGACCTGGCATGTCCTCGTTGGTTCTTTCAGCAGTTTGAACGCGTGTCTGCCTTTTCTACTTTCCTTCCATGTTGTCTTCCATTCCTCGTTTATAGTTTCCTTCACTTGGCTCTTGATCTCTGACCTCCCCAGTCCTGCTTTTATATTGTTTTTACTTGTTCTTCCCTTCTTGGCGTTCTGGTCTGCCAACTCGTTGCCAGCTATACCTATGTGTGCTGGAACCCACACTAGCCTCACACTACATCCTCTGTTCTCTAGTGATGTATTAATTGCTAGAATTTCTTCCTTTATGTCTGGCCGGCTACATTTACCTGGGTGTTCTAGTGCTTGTAGTGATGATAGTGAGTCTGTAAATATCGTAACAGCTTCTGGTGGGTTATCTTCGATTATTTCTAGACTTTTAAGAATTGCTACCATCTCTGCAGTAAAAATCGATGCCCCTTCCGTTACACTGTAGCTCTTTTTTATTTCCCATTGTGGTATTACAACTCCGGCACCTAGTTGCCCACTATCACCCTTGGATCCATCAGTGTAGACGGCCAGACTTTGTTTAGTTAGTTGCTCTATGAACTTTCTACTTATCATTTTGGCTTCCTTATCTTCTATGTTTTGTTTGATCTTTTCAGTAAGTGAGTAGTCTATGATTGGTGTTTTTTAGTTCCCATGGTGGTATTTTGCTTCTGTATTTATTACTATTTTCAATTGTGTTTGATAGTTCTTTGAACAGCATTAGGTCTTCTATAGTTCTCCACCCTGTTGGATATCTATCTTTATTTAAGGGGACGTCCCATACACTTGGTTGGTTTTTGACAAATGCTTTATGTGCTGGGTGGGTCACTTCTTGTGCTACTTTACTCCAATAATTTAATCTCAGTTCTTTCCGTCTTAGACCAAGGGGAGGTATGCCGAGAGCTACTTCTAGAGCTTCTACTGGTGTCGATATAAATGCACCTGTAATGGTTCTCATGGCTGCATTTTGAATCCTGTCCAGTTTTGCTTTGTTAGAAGCTGCAGCTGAGTCATAGACTATGCTGGCATAATCCAGTTTCCCCCTGATGAAGGACTTGTAGAACATAAGCATTATTTTATTGCTGGCCCCCCATCCATTACCTTTTACAATCCTTAGTATATTTAGGGGTCCCCTACAGCTTTCTACCAAATTGTCTATATGTTTATTATAATTTAGTTGTTTATCTAAAGTTATGCCCAGAGATCTTGTTGTTGAGGAGGTACATATTTTCTGTCCTTTAATGGTTATATTGATTTTGTTATTTTTTTAAAAATTTCCTTTGCTGAAAATCATACCTACTGTTTTGTTTACATTAATTTGGAAGCCCCAACTTTTCATCCACTCTGAAACTTTGTCTATTTGATTTTGAAGTTTTTTGTAAACATGGTCCAAGTTTTTTCCAGATCGCCAAATGGCACAGTCATCTGCAAATTGTGATATTGCATTCTTTATGTCATTAAATTCATCTGCTAAATCATTTACAGCTATAGTGAAAATTGAAGGAGAGATCACTGATCCTTGAGGAATCCCATTATGTTGTTCATATATTTCTGACCTATCATTATTCACCTGTACAGCAAAATACCTGTCCTGTAAAAAGTTTTCTAGATACCTTTAGGTTTTACCAGTAATGCCAATCTTGTTCATTTTGTAAAGAGCTCCATCTCGCCAGCATTCATCATATGCTCTAGCTACATCTAGAAAGACTGCCACTGTTTTCTCTTTCCTCTTGAACCCTAGCTTTACATCATGTTCTAATCTTACAAGCTGGTCTACTGTACTTCTGTCTGCTCTAAACCCTGACTGGTTTGGGCTATATAACTGGTTTTTTTTTCTAGGTAGAATTTAACTCTTTTATTCACAACAGTTTCCAGTATTTTACCTAGTTGTGATGTTAAGGAGATAGGCCTATATGAACTTACATCATGGGCTTCCTTATTGGGTTTTAGAATGGGTACTATCATAGCTACTTTCCATGCTTTTGGTATCTTTCCTAAGTTCCAGATTTTGTTATAAAGTGAAGTTATTATGTTTATAGTTCTTTTGGGTACTTTCTTAAGGATTTCATAACTAAGTATATCTTGCCCTGAGGCAGTATTAGATTTCTCTTTTATTGCATTAGTTACTTCTTCCTCTGTTATATCAGCATCTAAATAGTTTGTTTCATCTATCTGGTCTGGTAGTTCTTTTAAAAAATGTATCCTAAGTCTTTCTCTTCTCTCATTTTCTTCCTGTCCAAGGCTACTTTTTGCACTGACTTTATAGAAATACTCGGCAAGGGCATTAGCTTTTTCTTTATCTGTTTCTGCTCTCTTTGGAAGTTTGATTGTTGGCATTATTGTTTTCTTATTGTTCCCTTTGATTGCCTTAAGCTTTTTCCATACTTCTCTAATTTGAGTGCTAGGTTTAAGTGACTGACAAAACTCCTTCCAGTTAGTTTCTTTGGCTTTGAATATTATTCTGTTAGATTCATTCCTAATAAGTTTATACTTATCATAGTTTTCTTCTGTTCTGTTATTTCTATATTTTTGTAAGGCCCTGTTACGTGCAGTCTTTGATATCTTACAATATTATACATAGGTAATTTTTTAGTGCTTAAGGGAAAGTCATTATTGAGTTACTTCCCTTGAAAGTTGTGTCGGCTCTTTTTTCAAACTCCGCGGATAAATCCATTTTACTGCGATTTATTCGTTGTTTGGGTAATAATAGATTGTTCTTGCTTCAGAATATCTATGGCCTGAATTTATGTGTATTGTTTGTCTGAGTAGGACGAGTCTGTCTTATATCTGTATATCTTTACGTATCTAAGTCGAACTATATGTTCTGTTGTCTCTAGAGAGGTCAAAGGCTATTCGGCGGATGTGTCGCTAGAGTGGTGTGATTTGGCTTCGTCCCGATAGGGACTGTGTGTTTTTGCTATGTCGGCTTGATGCCTTGAAAGAGTGATCTCAGTGGTTTTGGGGAAAGTGATAGTCGTCTAGACCTATCGTGTATGCTTTACCCCAGTGTTCATTCTTATTACCAAGGAATGGCAGTTTCATATTTCTTATACCAAGGTAATCCAAGATACTTTTATGAACTCTCGTACGAAGCCACCATTTTCGATAAGAGAATATATTTGACTCGATGAAAACGACTTCGATTCCTAGCAGCACTATATTCTGTAGAATGCAGTCAATTGTTCATGATCAAATCTACAGAGCAATGCAATGTTTTATGAATGACTAACTTTAGGACAGATTCATTATCTGTATTCAAAACGTGAGTGACAACTCACGAGTGAAGCCATCTTGGATCCAAACATGTAGTGACTTTCAAGAAGAGAAAAGGGGATGCCCGTATTATCGCTTGTTTAGTCCAGAGATCACTGCTACCCATGAGAACCCTTTATCAGCGGTTCAATATTATTATATGAAAAAAAATATGTGCTGAACATTATGTTGAAGAATCGTCGCTAGACGAGATTAGGTCTAGAAGCCATCAGAAATATTATTTATAAGCTGACGTGCTTAGTCAGTGAAGTCAGATGATTTATATGTATGGGCGATACTGAGTGCTTGGCTACTGACAGTCCATTATACAATTATTCTACATGAGTGCCCATGTAACATTGCAAGACCATTTGTCCACTGTACTATGATGTATTATGGCAACCTGTGATTTGTCACTATCTGTGCTGTCGAGTGTGTACGTCCAATTAAACTTTAGAAAAGGTACACAGTCGTTGGTGTCGATGACTTCCGGTCATACATGAGTGTGAGAAAAGAACATTTGTCAACAACACGAACCCTTATCATCATTCGCACATTATACACTCCATCCATGTCTACACACCACTGCGTAGGTCAAGTTGACATTCCATACACTACAGTGGGGCAGGCAACACCATAGAGATCTTATCAACTGATGACGTTGATGACGCCTGTCTTCCAGCAGTACTTTATCAACATATATATATTATCCAACTTTATCAACTGGTGGACCAGCTTTCTGGGTTTGACCTCGCAGAAGTTCAGAAGTCAACAGATTACCGATACCAGACCGTTTCCTGTGGCTGATACGACACACTTGCAGTATTGGTTTGCTCTTTGTCAACACTTCGTCACGTGACCTGTCAGGTGAATGCAGTATGTAGGTCAGCGTTGTTGACATTTTTTATATTAGACATTATAGAGTTTCACAGAACAGTTGGATCAATTCTTGTCAATGTTAACAGGAAGACAGTATGAGTGAACTAAGAAGTCCTATTTTCATCGATGGATCTTCTTGTTTTCCATATATGAACTTTAATATTTAAGGCCAGAATGTTTAATTGAATAAAGGGGCAGTTTGTTTGTTTTCATAAAAATAACTTTGCCATTACTGTAAGACTGAGCCTATTTTGCAACACATACTATCATACACATAATTTATATATATTTATGTTTACATGTTATTTGTTTGTATAGTATGTTAGTTTCTATGTCAGCGGGTTGTGTTTAAGGTTGGGCGGCGTCCTCACAACAGAATATCCCACGTCATAGAGGGTCCGTTGTGGGCGTTTTCTATAGGTGCAATTTTCTTGATTGAAAATTTGCTGCGACAACTGTTGCTTTTGTGTTAGCTGTGAAGTCTGTAATTATTGTTATTTTTGTAATATTTCTTTGTTCTTTAGTTTTGTTTTGATTTGTTTGTAATTTGTTGGTCTAACCTTTTCTATCTTTCAGTTCTATTCTCAATTTATATTCATATATTGTGACGTCATTTGTGTTGTTATTCTTTGCAGATTCAGTGATTATTTTCATTGATTTCCCTATTTGATTTATTTTGATTTCTGCAAACGTTCTTGTATTGTCAGTCCTATTTGTACTTTATGTATTCTGTTGGTTGACATATGTTTTATATGGGTATATTTCATAAGACACAATTGCCTGTGCACTGCACTTGGATTATGGTATAAACCAGTACCTGATTATTATTACTATTATACAAGACCTTATTAAAGGCTTGTGACCCACAGATATTGGGATAGTATACTGATTAATCAAGTCATTGAGAACTTGTGGTATTATTATTGATTCAGGTGATTAGTATTATTGTTAGACATCATGTCTACTTTAGATTACTTCATTACACAAGGGAGAGCCCTTGATAAGACTGGTCAACAATTAGAACAATGGGCAGTTGCTCAATATGACAAAGCATTAGCAGCAGAAGAGAAAAGATTAGCTGCAGAAGAAAGAAAAGCTATGGCGGAAGAGAAAAGATTAGAAAGAGAAGCTGAGGCTGCTGCTGAACAAAAGAAATTGCAGATGCAGGTGGAGGAAAGGAGAAAATTGGAAAGAGAAGCTGCGGCTGAACAAAAAAGATTAGACAGTGAAGCTGAACAAAAAAGATTAGACAGGGAAGCTGAACAAAAAAGATTAGACAGGGAAGCTGAACAAAAAAGATTAGATGCTGAAGAGAAAAAAGCAATAAGAGAACATGAATTTGAGTTAGAGAAATTGAGATTGACAAGTATGAGTAATGTTAATCAGGCATCTAGTGGTAATGGTAAACCTTCTACTTACAAGGTTAAGGTTCCACCGTTCAATCAGTCCAGTGACGATATTACATTCTGGCTGGATAGATTTGAACGTTCTTGTCGTACACATAATGTGGATAAATCACAATACGCTAATCAATTATCAGAAAACTTGAAAGGTGAATCTTTGACTAGATTATGCCTTGTAGGAGAAGCAGATAAGGATAATTATGATGTCATTAGGGCGGCTTTGATAAAAAAATATCAGCTAAGTGAGGAAGGCTATCGCCTTTTATTTAAAACGATGGTACCTGAGACGGGTGTAGAATTCTCAGAATTCACTGCAAAGGCACGTCTCACAGTTGATCGTTGGATTGAGCTTTCCAAAACAGAAAAAACGTATGAAGGACTTATGGATTTGTTGCTCAGAGATAAGATTATGTCATGTGTGAACAAACCTTTCCTTGAATTTATACATGAGCGTAAACCCAAATCTCTAAAAGAAATGGAAGAATATTGTTCCCAATATGTCACTGCACACCCCGACGTGACTTTTGGCAACACTAAGATTAAGGAGAGTATGCCAGTTGCTTCAGCAACACCATACAATCCCAATTATTCACACAGATTTCAGGGACCTCAAAACAGATTTGATAAAAAAGGTAACCATAATAGTTATCAAAACCAAGGTAACCAATCATTTCAGGGTTCTTCTTCAAAGAACTGGAGACGACCTGATAGCTCTCGACACAGGGGTGGTCATAATTATAGGAATTTCCGTAGAGGAAGTAATTATAGAAACTATCAGGGTTATCCGTCTTGGAGTCAACAAGATCATAATTACAGAGATACTCATTATAATGAATATGATAATGGTAACCAAGGGAACTATGACTCAAACCCAAATAGGGGTTACAATAGAGGTAACAATAACTACAGAGGTGATAATAACCGAGGTAGATCTCAAAACAAGAGACATAAACCACATTTTCAGGCAAACTCTGTACAACAAGAGTCCAATGAAGCCTATAAACAGAGTAAAGATAATAATGATGCTAGTAATATGGCATGTGCCGCTTTTGATTTTGGGAGAGCATCTCAGTGCCCCCAATGCAAAACGTTATTTGAGCCAACCACAGTGTCTACTTTAAGCTGTGGCCATCCTCTTCCTGCTCTTCCAGCATCAGTCGCGCATGATGGAAGAGGTTCTCTTGTCTTACATAAGGGTTTAGTGAATAACAATCCAGTCTCTGTGCTATTTGATTCTGGATGCACCACAATTGGTGTTAGGCAGTCACTCGTAGATCCTTCCCGTGCCACTGGACAAGTAGTCAAATGTGTAACATTTGGCGGCACATTAGAGAAATACTCTACTGCTATCATTAGGATTGCTACTCCTTTCTTTACAGGAGATGTACACGCATGTCTTCTTCCGAATCCGATCGCTGACCTCATCATCGGTCGCATTCATGGAGTCAAAGAATGCACTCCGCAACAAATTTCCACGTGGGAAAGGCAAAACATGCAGATTGCTAACGCTGTAGTCACTAGAGCTCAGGCTCTTAATATGCCTCAAACTTCATCTATTGAAGATAATGAAGTGCATAACCAAGATAATCCCTTGGTAATTTCTCGTGACTCGTTTATAAAACAGCAAGAAGATGATCCCACTCTGAAGAAATTCTTCATTCTTGCAACTAAAGGTGATCCGAATAAAGACACAAGTCGTAAATCGTGGATTACAAAGAAGAATGGCGTACTTGTACGTATGGTTCAAGACTCCATTACGTCAAGTCATTCTCAAATCCTGGTTCCCAAGAATTTGAGAGTTAAAATTTTGCAGCACGCTCACGACTCTCAGTGTGCTGGACACATGGGTTTTTCCCGTACTAAGTCAAGAGTCCTTGCGGCTTTCTTTTGGCCATTGGTAAACAAGGACATACGTATTTATTGTCGATCTTGTAAAGTATGTCAGGAAGTTAAATCCAAAGGTCCACGGCATGCTGCACCCATTCAGGCGGCGGACATTCCTATTCGGCCGTTCCAAAAAATGGCCATAGACATTAGTGGTCCATTTAAGATCAAGTCTGCCAGAGGACATCAGTTTATCTTGACGTGTGTTGATATGTGCACACGTTGGCCAGAGGCTATTCCTCTGAAGAGCATTACTACTGCTGATATTGCAGATGCTCTTTGGCTTATATTTTCTCGTCTGGGTTCCCCGGAGAGATATTGTCAGACCATGGCACCCAACTAATATCAGATACCATGTCTCAAGTAATGTCTACTCTGCAGATAGATAGATCTTTAAGTAGTATCTACCATCCAATGTCTAATGGTATGGTCGAACGCCTTAATAGAACACTTAAAAACTTACTGGGGAAGATAACTGAGGATCATCCTCAAGACTGGGACAGAGTTTTACCTGCGGCCCTCTTCGCTTACAGAGAGGTGCCCAATGAACATACGGGATTTTCTCCCTTTGAACTCGTCTTTGGCGCGCGTCCGCGTGGCCCTATGTCGTTGCTTCACGATCTCATAACATCTGACAATATTGACGATGACACAAAGTCATCCTACGAATATGTCATCGCGTTGAGACAAAAGATTATCGAAGCATGCAAATTAGCAACTTCTTCTTCTGAATTTGCGAAACAGAAGGCAAGGCAATTTGCCAATAAGAAGAGATGCTTACGACAACTTTGTCCTGGTGACAAAGCATTTGTATTACTACCTTGTAGGGAAAACAGATTACTTATTTCTTGGAAAGGTCCGTACGATATAATATCGAAAATTTCCGATGTCGACTATATTGTCGATATTGATGGGAAGCATAAAACCTTCCACATCAATATGCTTACTGAATTCCATGAACGTCCGGATTATTTGCAACCCATTTTCCAAGCAACGGACAATTCTCCAGTACAACATGGTCATTACTCATCACTGTCCGTGATACAGGATGAGGAAACAAGTTTTTCAGATGTAAATCTTCCTCTTCCAATGATCCCACTTCATTCCAGTGAATCATGGAAGAACGTTACTGTCTCTCCTGATTTGTCTCTAGGAGAACAGCGACAAGTTTCAACTATGTTGCAAACATTTCAGGATGTACTCACTGACATCCCTGGACAAACGAATGTCATTCAACATGACATTGTTCTAACTGACCATACTCCTATTAGGGTTAGACCTTATCCTATACCTATACATTTTCAAGCACAGGTCGAGAAAGAGTTGGATGAGATGATAGATTTGAAAATAATCGAACCATCCACCTCTGCATATTCTTCGCCGATGGTTATTGTGCGTAAAAAAGACAATAACATACGTCTTTGCGTTGACTATCGAAAATTGAATCAAGTAACGAAGTTCGATGCCGAACCTATGCCTTTACTGGAAGAGCTACTTACTCGACTCTCCAAATCTCATTTTTTCACTAAACTTGATTTGTCTAAGGGATATTGGCAAGTTCCTTTATCTGAACGCGCCAAACCTCTCACGGCTTTTTCAACACCTAGAGGTTTGTTCCAATGGAATTTTATGCCTTTCGGTCTTATGAACGCACCAGCTACGTTCGTACGCATGATGCGCCGAATCCTATCTTATCGGTCAGATGTCATTGCATATCTAGACGACATCTGTCTTTTCAGCGATACTTGGGAAGATCACTATTCAGGGTTAGATGAATTGCTGTCTACTTTGCGTGAGCACAACCTGACAGCGAAACCCTCTAAAGCCTATATTGGTTTTAGCGAAATTTCTTTCCTAGGCCACCGAGTTGGTCATGGTTTCCTAAAGACAGAGGACCATAATACTAGTAAGATACTTAACATCTCAATCCCTAAGACTAAAAAACAGGTGAGGAGTCTGTTAGGTCTTATTCAATTTTATGGCAGATTCATTCAGAATCTATCCTCTATAATGGCACCTCTCTCAACACTTCTAAAGAAAGGTTCGCCTAATGTGGTCCACTGGTCTCAGGAATGCCAATGCTCTCTGGATAAGATTAAAACACTGTTTTCAACACCACCTATTTTAGTGCTACCCACTAAAGATAAGACATTCGTTCTTCGTAGTGACGCTTCATCCACTGGGATTGGAGCGGCACTAATGCAAGAGTACTCTGGAACTCTGCATCCTGTAATGTATATTTCCAGAAAACTTAATGCGGCAGAAAGGAATTATTCGGTTTTAGACCGTGAGCTATTAGCTATGGTTTGGTCGATCCTCAAACTACAGAGATTCCTTCTAGGCGCACATTTCATAGTAGAAACCGACCAAAAAGCTCTTACTGCTATACAGAGTAAGAATTTGAAGAGCTCGAGGTCTACTCGATATGCAATTGCTCTTCAACCTTTTCATTTCTCTGTGCGAGCTATTCGTGGATCAGATAATGTGATGGCAGACATTCTGTCAAGATGCCCACATGATTCCACATAACTATTAGGGCTTAGACTTCTTGATATGTCTAGTTCTATAGTAGTTCCTTTTCTATATCATGATAGATACACATTTGTAATTTAATAATATAATGATTGTATCACTACATAGCGGTTCATGTATGTTTATTCACCGCTGTGCTTTGATGATTTTTTCTTCATAAATCATAAATTTAAGATATCTAATACGTAATGATGATATGAATTTTTTAGGCATTGTGTAATTGCCAGAATTGTATTATACTTTGATGACACCTTCCTGGAAAAATATACTTGTAGAGAAATAATTTCTCTCAGTTTATGAGACACATTCTCACCAGTCGCTCCATAAGTCGACTTAGCCTCATATTAGGCGTTATAGGTATTCCTGATATTTTCATCTGCGCATTATTCATGCGTTGTGAGCCTATTGTACGTTGCTCCTAGATGTATTTCCAAAAAAAAAAAAAATGTTCCATTTTTTTTTTCCCGGGAGGTGTGGTAAGACTGTTACGTGCAGTCTTTGATATCTTACAATATTATACATAGGTAATTTTTTAGTGCTTAAGGGAAAGTCATTATTGAGTTACTTCCCTTGAAAGTTGTGTCGGCTCTTTCAAACTCCGCGGATAAATCCATTTTACTGCGATTTATTCGTTGTTTGGGTAATAATAGATTGTTCTTGCTTCAGAATATCTATGGCCTGAATTTATGTGTATTGTTTGTCTGAGTAGGACGAGTCTGTCTTATATCTGTATATCTTTACGTATCTAAGTCGAACTATATGTTCTGTTGTCTCTAGAGAGGTCAAAGGCTATTCGGCGGATGTGTCGCTAGAGTGGTGTGATTTGGCTTCGTCCCGATAGGGACTGTGTGTTTTTGCTATGTCGGCTTGATGCCTTGAAAGAGTGATCTCAGTGGTTTTGGGGAAAGTGATAGTCGTCTAGACCTATCGTGTATGCTTTACCCCAGTGTTCATTCTTATTACCAAGGAATGGCAGTTTCATATTTCTTATACCAAGGTAATCCAAGATACTTTTATGAACTCTCGTACGAAGCCACCATTTTCGATAAGAGAATATATTTGACTCGATGAAAACGACTTCGATTCCTAGCAGCACTATATTCTGTAGAATGCAGTCAATTGTTCATGATCAAATCTACAGAGCAATGCAATGTTTTATGAATGACTAACTTTAGGACAGATTCATTATCTGTATTCAAAACGTGAGTGACAACTCACGAGTGAAGCCATCTTGGATCCAAACATGTAGTGACTTTCAAGAAGAGAAAAGGGGATGCCCGTATTATCGCTTGTTTAGTCCAGAGATCACTGCTACCCATGAGATCCCTTTATCAGCGGTTCAATATTATTATATGAAAAAAATATGTGCTGAACATTATGTTGAAGAATCGTCGCTAGACGAGATTAGGTCTAGAAGCCATCGGAAATATTATTTATAAGCTGACGTGCTTAGTCAGTGAAGTCAGATGATTTATATGTATGGGCGATACTGAGTGCTTGGCTACTGACAGTCCATTATACAATTATTCTACATGAGTGCCCATGTAACATTGCAAGACCATTTGTCCACTGTACTATGATGTATTATGGCAACCTGTGATTTGTCACTATCTGTGCTGTCGAGTGTGTACGTCCAATTAAACTTTAGAAAAGGTACACAGTCGTTGGTGTCGATGACTTCCGGTCATACATGAGTGTGAGAAAAGAACATTTGTCAACAACACGAACCCTTATCATCATTCGCACATTATACACTCTATCCATGTCTACACACCACTGCGTAGGTCAAGTTGACATTCCATACACTACAGTGGGGCAGGCAACACCATAGAGATCTTATCAACTGATGACGTTGATGACGCCTGTCTTCCAGCAGTACTTTATCAACATATATATATTATCCAACTTTATCAGGCCCTTTTTCTTCTCTCATGAATTTCTGCACAGCTTTTATTCCACCAGGCAACTGGTTCTTTATTCCATTGAGTTTCTCTTTTCTTATTAATGTTATTTATTGGTTTAAGGTGTTGTGGCATATTTTTATTTGGTATATACTTTATTGCTATTTTCAGAATTTCATTGGTCAGTGTTTCTGCCCACAAGTCAGTATCATCTGATTCCATGTCTTTATATTCCATCACCCCCAGCTCTGATTGGAAAGCTTCCCAGTTTGCTTTTTTATAGTTGAAGGTAGGTTTCTCTGGTTCTGGGTTTGGAATGACATTTTCATGCATGGTTATTACAATGGGCAGATGATCTGAGTTTGTGTCTTGTAACACTTCCCAATTTACATTCGCTAGGTTGTTAGTTGCTATACTTATGTCTATTGCTGAGTCTGCCCTATTAGCTTGTGGATTAATTCTTGTTGCAGATCCATCATTTAGTATTAGTAGTTCATTGTTTTCTATGAAGTCAAGTAGGCATTTTCCTGCATTATCTGCATGTTGTCCACCCCAAGCACAATGATGGGAATTAAAATCGCCTACTATGATTGTTTTGGGGCCTAGTCTGGTGCTTATGGCTAGTATTTCTTCATCTTTAATTGTGCCATCTTTAGCATATACATTTAGAATTGTTAGATTGTTTGGTTCAGCTGCTATAGTGACCTGGATACCTTCTATATTGGTTGTATTAAATACTTCCCAGTCTCTGATTTTAAATTTTTCGCTAACTAATACTGCGACACCTCCTCCTCTACCTTTTTTCCTATCGTGTCTAAGTATCTTAAAGCCCTTACAACTATATCTATTATTTGTGTTTAAATGGGTCTCTTGAAGAGCATATATATCAGTATTTCCTCCAGTCTCTGATAGTAGGGGTGTAAAAAAATTTTTAATACCCCTACAATTCTACTGGATAATTCTAAATCTTTCTAAATTGAATTTTAACATCATCTAGTGTACCTTTTATTTTGGTTAACTATCAAATTTGCTCTTATTCTGCATTTCCTGTACTTGTGGACCCACTATCCATCAAGTTCTCAAGAAAAACCTTATTTAAACTTATCATTTTATTCCTAACTTTTTCCACTATGTATGGTAAAAGTGCCTCAACGTGTCCTTTGATATTTTCTTCTAGGTTGACCACTTTCCTATTTTCATCCAATGCTACATTCCCTTCTCTCCCTATGTTAATCTCCTGCCTTTCACTTTCCATTCTTTTTAGTATTATTTCACTTTCTTCTTTTTGTTCAGACAGTTTGACTAGTATCATTTCATTTTCTTCTTTCAGTACAGTCAGTTTAGCTATATCCTGGGAAATTTGGTGCTGTATGGCTTTCACTTCTTGAAGCAACGCCTCTGCACTTTTCAGTGCACTTGTGTCATCCGAGGATGTAGTTGAATCATCTGACTGGTTTCTTGGTACTATTTTATTACTTTCTAACTTGTTCTTACTTTCTTTTGCCATCTGTGACTTAATCATTTTGACATCTTCTTGCACACTCTTAATTTCTGTTATAACTTTATTGTTCGTATAAGTATCATTTTCTTTTAATTCTTTAATGACCGTTTTGAAAGGGGTTTGGGTTGTTATAGCTACCCTCAATGCTTTTTTGGTCTGCTGATATACTGGGCAGCCCTGGAATCTGGCGCTATGGTTTCCTTTGCAATTAATGCATTTTCTGTTTGCATTATCCTTTTTATAGTCAGTATATGACTTTGCCTTTTCGCATTGCGTGAAAGGGTGTGCCCCCGCACAAAACCTACATACTGCCTTCCCCCTGCAAGTGTGGCGCCCATGACCAAACTTCATGCAGTTGGAGCACTGCAACACTGGGGGAATGAAGGCTTCTGTGTTTTTTTGTGTTTTCCCAAATAGTACCGTCTTGGGGGGTTCCCTACCTTCTGTTGTTATCACTACCACTGGGGTAACGATACTCCCTTTCACCATTATTCTGTCCACGTGTACCAGCTTTATTTCTGGGTTATGTTTTGCGAGGATGTTCATAACTTCCTCGCTTGAAAGGGTAGTGTTTATCCCTTTTAACACACATCTACTGGTCACTTTTGCTGACTTCAGGCGAACGTCTCGTTATATTTCAGGTTGCCCATATGTCAGAAGTCATATGACTCCGCCCCTTAATCTAATAGCTAGGTGTCTCTTGTCCAGTGACATTGGCATTCTCGGGTGCATTTTCAGTGCATGTCCCTGGCTAAACGTGGGCGTGCTCTTGCAACAACTCTTCATTCTGTGCTGCGCGTTCGTGTGCTAGACAAACCGTGGTTTATGATTGACCCCCCACCCAGTGCAGAAATCACCCACCCCCTCTGTCACAAAGTCTTCTGTCTTTTTTACGTGTGAAGTTTCTTGAGTCATTCTATGGCGTGCATGCTATCCTTTG
Source organism: Oreohelix idahoensis (assembly GCA_024509875.1). Taxonomy (NCBI): domain Eukaryota; kingdom Metazoa; phylum Mollusca; class Gastropoda; order Stylommatophora; family Oreohelicidae; genus Oreohelix; species Oreohelix idahoensis. The sequence goes on from JAMPIV010008676.1 coordinate 66,603, forward strand.
TCTCTTTATTCATTATCTCGCTAGGTACCTGACATCTAAGAAGCTAAGCCACCATCATGGTCAACCTACTGGCAACAACATTCCTGTGTGTGTCGCGAGTCCTTTGTTGTTCATCGGCCAGCCAAGCGTGTAATTGTCCCAGTGTGGTACGACTCGTTTTGTTTAAACAGTAGATTAGTTATCAACAGAATTCTTTAGATGGTCAAGCTGGCATCTCTCAAATCAGACAATATTTGTCTGACGTGGACAGGTGGGTTTCCTAAGATTCTAACGAGGTCAGGTGGGTTCCGAAGGATAACGCAAGGTGGGGAAATAAATAAAAGGCTTGTAATGTTACCCCTAGGAACGAGCTGGAATTACTTTAACAATGATGAAAGAGCAAAATGAAACGAGAAATAAAATAAGAAAGATTGTTGGAAAAGATGCACGGCTATAAAGATATGCAGGTTATCACACTGGCCAAATATAATACACCTTGAAGAATGTCGTTTTGTGTGGAATGTATACTCAAGACCAAAAGAAACGCACATATTAATTGTTCTGATTTTCAAACAAATAAAATAAAAAAATCAAGTTTAAATCGTCTTTAAACACAATTTTAGCAATGCAAGACGATACAGCACGTAGAAAATGTGTGCTGCGGTGAGTTGTTTACGGCGTAGATGAGCAAACGCTCAAAATAAAAATTCATTACAGTTCGTGCATTTCATGATTTTTTTCATGCACGACTTTTGGTTGTCTGTTGTTCACCCAATTCTCTATAAAATGTGCGTAGAACCCATAAAAATGTCACACAGCAAAACGATGCCAGGGCAGCGGCGTTATGGCCAACTCTTTACGATTTCCAACTGCTGTGGAATGCCAGACCGGGGTCGGTCGGCGATGGTCCCTGTTGTTTGGTTTCGATGCAATAGACGATAAATCGAGGTATGGTGAACTTGAAATGCCTGGGACACCTCTCTAACTGATGCTCCACCTCTGAGCATTCCCACTGCTTGATTACGCTCGTCAATATTCAGTCTAGGCATCGTTTTGCTGTGTGAAATTTTTTATGGGTTCTACGCGCATTTTATAGAGAATTGGGTGAACAACAGACAACCAAAAGTCGTGCATGAAAAATCATGAAATGCACGAACTGTAATGAATTTTTATTCTGAGCGTTTGCTCATCTACGCCGTAAACAACTCACCGAAGCACAAATTTTCCACGTGCTGTATCGTCTTGCATTGCTAAAGTTGTGTTTAAAGACGATTTAAACTTGATTTTTTTATTTTATTTGTCTGAAAATCAGAACAATTAATATGTGCGTTTCTTTTGGTCTTGAGTATATTTAACGTACCAATGGGCTGATCACCCGTTTGCCAGTCACTTCGATTACGGAAACAACAGCAAATGGATTGATTTGCCGTTGCCCTAAAGACGCCAATAGGCGTGATGGGAAACAATGGCAAAGAAAACCTATCTGCTGTTGCCCTAAGACGCCACTAGGCGTAATGGCCACTGACTGCTTTGACGGTCGGTGGCTAAGGATGGAAGAAGAAGAAGAAGAAGAATATTTAACGTGCCAATAATGACTTGCCACCTCAGATTGGGCGAAGAGAGGCTCACACAAGAAGCAGAGGTGAAGAGAAATCGCCGAAAGGAGCACCAGGAAAATAAGCAGCTGAGGGCTGTCACCACAGGGGCGCATTCCCATAGTCAGTTATGACTGAAGGGGCTATTATTATTATTATTATTATTATTATTATTATTATTATTATAATGACTTGCCAAGAAGAGAGCCTCACTTGTAACTTGTGTGTGTAACGTCAAAGGTTTTCATGAAATCCAAATTGTAAAAATAGTGTCATTGCTTTACACGATAAAATTATAAATAAAATGCTGCATAAAACTGAACTTTTTAACTATAAGATAAGAGTACAGTTAATCATTTGAAAATTGCGTTGTAGGATAAAATAAATTTGTGATATTAATTGTAAAACGTAATTTAATATTTTTATTACTTGAATTATTTCCCTTGCATTTCCCTAGCAATATCTGTTTAAATTTTTTCCTTGATTAAGGCCCTTATACGTTGATGAAAACACAGAGAATAATGTATTAATTGTTTTCGTCACAGCTAAAACGATGTGGTTAACAATAGCTACTCACAAATCTTTCCGCCATTGAGATGAATCCATAAAGATAAGATTGGTTTAAAATAAAAATTCTAAATTCTATAGGAGATAAACAGACAGACGACAGAAATTCAAACATATAGATTAAATGCCGCTTATTTTGGCTCGAATTTATCTGAAACAATTAAAAACAAAATTAAATGTAAAATAAACACATCTATAACTTCAGTTCTTACTCATGTTAAAGTTTCATAAAATAATGTTAAGGTAGCCGTATCGTAGAAACGAATTTTTCTTATATATAACGTTACATTTTGCCTATATATGTCAAAGTGTTCCTTGGTAAGAGACAAATGTAACCATATGAGTGACTGCATAATTATGCTAAATAGCTATTAAAAATGGCCGCCGCAGTATAAAAAATGCAGGGGTACTTTAAACCCACATAACATAATTATTTATCAACATATAGAGTTGAAATTCTGCATGCAAGTCCACAAATGACTGCACTTGGGATATCAAGAAATATATCATGTCCTATTTGTGACCATTTGATTTAAACATTCTGATTTTTGAGTTGGACCTGATTTCTTCTTATCTCAAGATATTTTCCAATGCAATAAAAGATCATCTAGACCTTTGCATTATTATTGTGGTATCAGAGCATACAATTGGTAGTTAAGGTAATCAAATAAGAATGATCAAACGCTGTTGGCATTTTTCTTTTACTGGTTTTCAACAAGGAATAAGTGGTTAGGGGGCCTTTGTCTGTTTACAGATGACAGAAATTAAATATATTTTATGTACATTTATGGACACCATATATCCTGATTATAACCCATCGGTGGTTGTTTGAACGGGATTTTTATTTAACTTTACTAGGGCGTTATTTTTTCAGTCACGTTTTTTTAAAATCTGTGACGATCAAAATATTTATGTTTCTTTCGTCGTAAGAATCTGACACTTGCATGCAGCTAATTTTTCTTTATATATTTTAATCTGTCGAGTCTTGTGCCAGAGAAATTGCCAAGATGACGAAGATAGCTGTATACCACTCCACCTACGTCCGAGTCTTGACTTATGGGCAATTTCTACAACCCACAAAAGCCAGCTCTAAATCTCAGAAATGAGGTATCTGAGGAAGGTGGTTGAGGTAACAAGAAGACACATGGTCTGCAGCTAGACGATACGTCAAAGCCTCAAAACCCAACCCCTGCAGACTCGAGTTGAACAGTCTTAATAACTCTGGTTTGGCCATGTCTAAAGAATGGGAGAAAATCAGCTACCACGACAAATGTGGGAGACCAACAGTCATGGATCCAGACCTCCAGGACGACCCAGATTCGCTGGGGTGACAACATTAGACAATCTGCGAACTACAGAGGACTAGATTAGAACCAGGACAGAATAAAGACAGCCGATAGGATAGTAAGGTGCTCTCTCTGGCAAATCTCTACACCCCAGGGTAAATAATTGAGGAAACCTTGAGTCCTGTGAACAGTAAATAAATTAGTAAATAAGTACATAAAGGTAATTAACAGGTACTCGTTGGACTTAAAAGATGGCACTAGACATCAGAAAAGGAAATGTAAGTGATAGGCTAACCGGGACTAATCAAACGGCGCAATCGCTTTGCTGTGACAGTACATCGTGAAAAGACGCTAAGCCAATTTTGCACCCCCCTTCCCCCCACCCCCCAAAGAGTGCATTATTGGCTGAGGTCATTCTCATGACACTCACACAATTATGGTATATAGGACCCATGGACGACCCAGACAGTTTAAAGACGCACTCACTAATATAACTCCTCTTTTCACTTTCCACTTATTGGTTCATAGTTAGTCTATACTTGATATACTTCATCTTTGTTTGAATTTTATGTTTGATCCTCTTTGCATACTTCATCGTCATACTCCGCACACACTTCCATCCCTCTATTGTTGGTTTATTGATATGACTTAACATATAGTATAATTCTCTGTTGTATATAATAGAATTTGATCGATCTCACATTTTTGTTCGATGTAATTTTCAAAAAAGAAAAAAAATGATATCATTTTTTCCCCGGGGATCGGTGTAATTTGTTAAGTCATGTTTTCGAGTGGGAGTTAAGTGTTTGTTATTCTTACGTACGGGTCTGATTTTGTATAGACACGCTAGTAAGCACGTTTTAAGTTATGAGATGATTTTTTATTTGGGTGCTTTGTGTACGATATTTTTGGAACATAGCTCAACTGAGTATGTGTTAGTTTTTTTAAAATAAAGAAAGTGTTCAAATGTTCTTAGTAGTAGTTGGGGGAGAGATACGGGTGAGCTGGCCTCACATGTCAAGCAGTTAGTTTGCGCTTGAGCGAAGATTTACTGAGTTATACTGAGAAACTATAATTCGGTCATTAGGTATCTGGCAGGGCTTCGAGACGGGGATAGTCTCGCTGGTGTGTCCAGAGTGTGTTTTGAAGGGAAGAGATTCGATATATATACTATTCAAATGCCATGGATTTTTCGGCTATTACAATGTATGATGTATCGCTGTTTATGTGATCAGATTCATTCTGGATTATTACCACATGTTTTGCCATTGTACTTTTCAATGATTGATTGTTCCTTGATTCGCTGTTCATGCGATCAGAGTCATTATGGATTATTAGCACATGTTTGCCATTGTAACTTTTGCAACGATTGACTGTTCATCGATTCGCTGTTCATGCGATCAGATTCATTATGGATTGTTGGCATCTGTTTTGCCATTATAACTTGTGACAATGTACTGTTCGTGATGTCAATGTTGCTGTGATCAATAAACGGTGTATGCGTTGGAAAAAACCTTATTCGCATTATCCGTTGGTCTATTTCCTAACCTCAGCGTTACAGTTGTGTGGTTGACATAAGAGACATACGAATTTAAAGAACTCACGACATTCGCCTAATATATTTACACACTTGTCGGCCACTAACAATAAGCCCGACCTTACTGACATCGACCTTGTCAGTGGTACTCACCACAACGCCCACCACAAACAATCAACAATAACAGAAACCACTAACAAAGCAGCTTGTAACGAACTTACACAGCAACAACGACACGCATCAATATATATATATGTGTGTGTATGTATAACAAAAACAAAAAACAAAAGTGTGTAAATGAAGATGCAAGTCCAGGGTACGTGCAGTAATTTTAATGAGAAAATGAATATACAGACAGACTGAGTAATTTGAATACCTCATGCGTGCACAAATATCAGAAAAAATAAATATGTGATGGCGTATACAGCATTTTATAACACAGATATGTCTATCACAGATTGATACCAACATGAATTAGTCAGGCTAAATCAGGGGTCGGTAACTGTCTATTTTGATCTACCAGTAGATCTTAAGGTATCATCTAATAGACTTCTAGATGACGGAAGAAAAACAAAGGGGGGGGGGGATGGGGGAGGGTAGAATTTTAACCTAGGTAAGTTTTTGACACTCCATCTCCCACATGCAGTTAATAGCACGGTGTCCTGAGGTTTGAATGTGCTTCCATCGTATTTCCAGCGAAACACCTACAAGTTAGCAAACTAAAATTCACTTTATTTCGTGAACTGTGTAAGCTAGAGAGCGACCTTTTGTTTGAAGCGACGTTAACTTTCGGTCAAGTATTTAGTTTTAATTTCCCTCCGCTCTAATAGTGGGATTACAAGAAGTAGATCGTTTGGTAGAGATAAAAGTTACGAATAGGTTCGATTTATTCCTAATTTCATATACTCATTAAAACAGGCATGCTTTTTATCAAAGTAGATCTTTAGACAGCTCAGTGTTTTAAAAGTAGTTCATTAATGCCTCAGGAACGTACCCCTGGACTAAATCTTGTGCCATACATGGGCTTGTGTGTTGTAAAATTATGACTAATGAGAATGCCGTTAACTATTGCCTGTTCAGGTCGTGTTGTCTGAGATTTGAAATCGATGAGTAAACATTGTGGTTTGTTGACCTTTCTGTTTACTGTGGAGCATAGGCATCCAACTAATTTGCGCCAAGTTTTCCTGAGGTTGTGCCTCAAAGTCTTTCTATGTCTTATTTAACCCTTTCATTTCTGGCTATTCCTTTCTCCGTACATTTTTATATCTCTATCTATTACTCGTACTCAATACCAGCATGTTTCAAAACAAGAACTGCCTTGTAGTGCTATAAGTGTGTTTCCTTGATGTGTTCCCTATTCAACATTAGTGTCTTTTATCCACTTCCTAGCCCACTATTCTTTGTTTGACAATTTCCGCATTGGTGATCTGGCTTTCATCTCATCTCATCTCATAATCGGAGCCTCGTCTACCCCGTAACCAGGGTGTAGAGGGGACCCAACGAGCACAAAGCTCTTGGGCAAAACACGTAATCAAAATGGTTGACAAGGTGATTAGCCCATTGTGTCCGGACTTGCCCTCAAGTGTTTGACAAACACGTGATTAGCCCATTGTGTTCGGACTTGCCCTCAAGTGTACACTTAATCGCTATGAAATCATGGATCCTTCCTGGTCAATTCCTGCCAAAACGGACAGGGTGATCTTGTTTTACCATTTTAATCTTTCTACACTCAAGCACACATTTATAAGGATGTTTAACTTCTGGTATATCACTCTTGATGTTCTCCATGTTTCAGGGCCATACAATAAGAATGGTTCGATGTTTGAGTTGATGATTCTGACTTTTGTGTTGGATTTGATTTCGTTTGACTTTGCATATGTTAAAAATAGTCACAGGGAACGATATTTTCTATCATACGTTTGTAATAATTTAGTTTTACTACATGAACTCAATAATACTTTCCAAAATGCGAACAGCATTTACTGAGTTAGCGCTTTCAAAAGAAATACTCTGTATTTTGTCTTGGTAGCTCAACTTTTTATAACGAATACGGCTAATACATAACAATTCAATGAAGCTAACAGTCTCTCTCTCTCTCTCTTTCTCTCTCTCATTACTTCTATCTGAATTTAAAAAAAAATATTTTCTAAGTTTAAAGCTTGTCGAAATATAGACACTGTTCAACGATTACTCTTGCTGAAATAACTAGTATTTCATTTTAACTTTGAAGTTACTTCCCCAGCTGCTTGTTTGTATCCATCTTCACAAATTATATGAATCTGAGTTCACAAACTCAAGTCATGTATTATGGAGAGTTACTCCTACATATTTTCCATCGCATCTCTTAACTGTTATTACCTGCCTATGTTTGTGACATCTTTACAGACCTTTTTTCACCACTTAGTAATTCAAACACCTGTATAGATTTAACAGCAGACTGTTGTTAAAGAAAACCTGGAGTTTCTTGACTGAGTTCGATATTCACGCGATGGGCATCTGTCTACAGATTTAACATGAATGCATTCTGTGTTTTTGTCCCCATGAAAAGAAGCAAAAACAGTAAATGTACATAATAACATTATAATTGATTTTTCAAAGTTTGTGGTTATAAATACAACAACCAACAACAAAATACAAAACAGATTACTTCGCATGTTTCGAGTGACATTTGTTGAATATCTAAAGTCACATGTTTACTGACAAGTAACTTGCACCTCTTAGTCGGTTAAAAAATTGCAGTTAATGAGATCAACGTGTGTACTTTACTTTGCCACACTAGATACACCTATCCATAATATCGAAATATTCAACTTTCACATAAATGACACTAGTCTAGTAGAGTTAAAGTCGCATGTTTTAAGTAAAATTTTTTGATGTATAAAGTAAAAATTTTACCGAGAAGTAGCTTTCACCACTTGGTCGGTAAAAATACTAAAAGTCAATGAGGTCAACTTGTGAACTTTGACTTGTCATGTTATACACCTATCTACAATAACGTTACATTAAACTTTCACACTTATAACATTAGTCTATCAGAGTTTATTTCGCACGTTTCAAGTGAAATTTGTTGACTTCTAAATTAAAATTTTTACTGACAAGCAGTTTCCAACCACCTGGATAGTACAGGATTCAAGCCAATGAGATAAACTTATGCACTTTTACATTTCATGCTAGATACACCTATCTATAGTATCTTAATATTCAACTTTAATTCAACACAAATAAACAGTAGTCTACGGACAGGCTTGGGAGTCGATTGTGAAGACTGATGTATAGTCTGAAGCCATGGCGATTTGTCTTCTCTTGAGCTCTTCGTAGCGTGCTGCAAATGTAGCATAACACTTACAATTAGTGGCATGAGACTGGCAACTACATGTAAAACAAAGTGCTAAATAGAATGTCATTGCAACCAGCACTGTGACGGCACATGAATGCTGTCATGCAGACTTCCTACATGGAGGCTACTGCAGTGACTGCATAGTGAGTGTAATAGGGACATAAGGAAGAGGTTACAATAAGTGGTAAAGGTAGTCATATAGCAGATACTGCCGTAGGGGAATAAAGTGTTAGAGACTTCACTAGGTCCAGCTTTATGAGGTGAGGTAAGCAGTTCCGTTCCTCGTTGCCTTTGCTTTCTTTAACTGAACACAATCAGGCACCCAATTACAGCTGTGTGGACTGGCGCGTGACTCTACCAGTTCTCGATCTCGGAATCTGGTAATTGTGCCATAAGAGACAAGCTTTATAGCTGCTCAGCAAATCTGACAATCTTCAGTAAGTGGCATTTATCATGGTGTTTTAATGGTATCTTTCTTCTGTATTTTTGTTTCTAAATACGACCCATTTCCATTGCATAGACAACAATATAATATTTACCATTTGTTTGGGAAGTCATCATGTTCTCATTCTATATCTCCTGGTAAACATTAATAGCTTTTCTTAAACATCTCATCTCACATGATATGATTTATCCTTCGTGTGCTTTTTATCCGGGGACCATGTTTGACACGGAGAGCAAAGAGTTGGTAAGAATATACAAGTTATCAGTCGTTTTTTAGTTTCCATGCTGATATTCTGATGTTTGAGTTGTTATGGCAGATGGTAAGTCAATGCCCTTTGACATCTTTTGTCAATTTCTCTGTGAAGTCTTCCATCTTCAGGAAAATGCTTCCTAGGTACTTGATCTAAGGAATCTGCTTAAGCTTGATGTTATTTTGACATGTGTGTGGGCTTGGCGATCTGCTCATCTTGGCATGTCGTAATAGGCCACTAATATAAGGTTGTCAATGGAGCTGGTAACCTCTTGATGTCAAACACATTGCTACAGACAGCAACATTGCAAGAGCATGTGTATGTTTTAGTGTTGGCTTCCTGGAAGGGTGGTCAGCTGCTGTGGTGTCTCCATGCTCCACAGGGAGGGAGGGGGGGAACAAGGGAAATGATGATAATGATGTGATGTCCTGATGTTTCTGACAAAGGAAGTGATGGTAATGATGGTGATGTCCTGATGTTTCTGACACAGGAAGTGATGATAAAGATGGTGAAGTCCTGATCTTTCCGACAAAGGAAGTGATGGTAATGATGGTGATGTCCTGATGTTTCCAACAAAGGAAGTGATGATGATGATTGTGATGTAACAATGTTTCCGACAAGGGAAATGATCATAATGATGGTGATGTTCTATTTTTTCCGACAAAGGAAGTGATGATAATAATGGTGATGTCCTAATGTTTCCGACAAGGGAAATGATCATAATGATGGTGATGTTCTATTGTTTCCGACAAAGGAAATGATGATAATAATGGTGATGTCCTAATGTTTCCGACGAGAGAAATGATAATGATGGTGATGTCCTAATGTTTCCGACATCTTCTTGTCTTTATTTAATTAATTTTCGTGCCGAAAAGATTCCCTTAAAGAAATGGCTTTAAAAAAAGCTGCGATTTTCCTTTCCTTACCTAGTCTAATTTATTTCTCACTATTGTTAGTATCAAGACCAAAAAAAAAAATAAAAAAAATCTAACCAATAACTACAAGGATAAAGTCATATTCCAGAACTTACGATCTGCCATCATTCTCTTGATGTCTTCTTCGTTCCTAAATAGATGCATGGTGACGATTGTGTTTGGCTCTACATGATGACGTCTCAGGGACTCCACGCCAATGGACTGGACCACGAACGGCTAAGACGATGAGGAATCAGTTACATGGAGCTGTGTTGTAAGTGTTGGCAGTGTCATAGTATATTGATTTTAGTAATAGAACTGATAGAAGCATATGGAAAATGTGATAGTAAATGTTTCTAGTAATGATGATGAATAGATACATTTTATCAGTATAATAGTATATAGACCTTAGTAATTTTACTGATAGAATCATATTCATAATGCGATGGTAGGTGTTTGATGGTAATGGTACTATTGAAACGTATTCAAAATATGATAGGAAATGTATCTTAGAAACTATAATGATTGACAGGTTTGATTTAAGGACTATCTGCATTGCTCATGGACAACTCCATAAGTGCTCCAATCTCTCCCCTTAGATCACACATGGAGGATTTCAGCACAGTTCACGAACTCCATTGCCCCGGCGAGAATCCCAATGTGTGTATTTAGGAATCACACATTCTATAAAAATTTTTGTGGTAGGTAGGTTTCTAATTTTTAAATGTTGCCAGGGCAGCGGCCTTATGGTCTACTCTTTACGATTTCCAACTGCCGAGTGTCATGGATTGACTGATAATTTTATTTTCCCAACACGTCCCAGTTTTCTTACTCTTTTAATGTTTCAGGTTTTCTCGACTTTTTGCACTGTCGGTTTCTTTTCCTTCTGATTTTTTACCTACGTAGCCCATTATTCCCAGCGCAGACCCCACCCCACTGGATATGGCTTTTGATTTTCGCTGCAAACCTTCATTAAAAATGCATCGCTTTGTCTGTAGCTACCAGCGGCCGGCAACATGTCGTAAGCTTGCCTAATTGCACGTGGTTGTCGTAGATTTCCGATAGGAGAATTAAGACTAGGTTTGGTCCCTTCTGAATAGGTTTGAATAGGTGATAGACTCAGTGAGAGTTAGTGAAAGGTAATAGAATTTCCACACACGTGAGATGATAGATTTGATATAGTGGCTGTCTCTGAAAGCGAAAAGAATTCTTCTCTCTCTCACCTATCTTCTACAACAGTTGTTACAGCGTCAGACAGACTACACCAATATACATATTACGTATATTTCTATCACGCACAGGCACGCACATACACGTGACGACAGGTAAACACACAGACGTGGGAAAACTATAACAATGATATATATATTATCTAGAACGAGCTGACCAAACACGATTATTAAGTTCAAGAGCGATTTTATTATCAGGAAAAATCGGCTCACAACATCAAAGAAAGTACATCAAGGAAAATACATATACACATAGTCATAAAATTCAAGGAAATGTTGCAAGGATGATAGCCCCGTTATAGTGTTAACTCTAGGTTTAGCCCGGCCCCGTTAAGAGAACAGATGATGGCGCCCGAGTCACAGATACATAGGGTTGAGTCTAAGAGTTTTTCTTTGTTTTATCTCGTAATTATATGCACAGAGTTTGAAAAAACAAATCTGATTTAACCTAAGACAACAACACAAGAACTCTAGCCTTAGCAACAAATTATGCAGATTGAAAAAAATTAGGACAGCAACAGGGTGTCAAAGATAAAATAGTGAAAAATATCACTCAAACCAGCGTACACTCATTCATTCCGCCATGGCTTCTCATACTTGTACTCACGACTTTGCTTGCTGCCTCTTGGAACACATTGATTTTAGATTTTCACACAGACTCAAAAAATGCAGTCTTCTGCCAAGAAGTCCCCAGTTCCAAAAGACGTATTTAACTTGGAGTCTCCGGGAACGACTACTTGGGTATGCAAATTTGTTCAAATGTCTGATTAAGTCACCTAACAATTATTCCAGGCGCGGGAGTTAGCAGAGCACAGTGTCAATAGCGTAGGTTTCTAAAAAATGATGAATGTCAGGTCGGTGCCTTCCCTCAGTATAGGATTCACTTTAGTCACACCACAGATTTGTCCACAAGATATAATCTAGTCGGGAAATGATTGTTAATATTCACGCCACCGGGCTGCAAATTATATAGAGTTTCTAGAAGAAATTAAGTGCTGGCTCCAAGGTCCAGTATTTATCATTACAGTCTTTGAAAACCCGTTATAGGGATATTAGTATTTCTGTCTAACTTGCACCGTCAGATCAGTGTTACTTGAGAAAACCCACGTGGTTCAAAATAAGGACTGTCTATTTCTTCACAAGTATGGAAACTACTACTAGGTGCTGGTAAAGTTAGGGTCACCCCAAAACTTTCACTGTGTGGAGGAAAAATAACACATATAATATAATAAACAGAATCTGTTCTGGTTATGACTTACATTTAAACTTGCAAGCAGAGAGCTTTGCTTATCATTTAAACTTCCCGTGACGTAAGTTATATTTAAAAATCAGCAATCCTCATAAATTAAGAACACGTGCGTATTCTGTCACCATTCATGAGGCTGGATTCTAGAGTTTATACGTTTGTTTAGAAAAATACACTCGACTGAGTATTAGCAGTTAAATTAAATTTATAAATAGCTACAATTGCCGTTATAAGCTAGAAATTTTAATCTATTCTGCTTTCCACTGAATGCTTCCCTAGAAAATATAATAGCCTACCACTTTATTTCTCTTCTGCGCTAAAGAAATAGATTAAAATGAATTAAGCGATTTAACACTTTAACACTCACAAAATCTATATATCTATCATATTAATTACCTCAACCACAGAATTACAGGTAGTCGCACAACTTAAGAATAAAAATGCTGAAAATATTTCTGAAAGTCTAGAAGTTCGACAAATTGCCGAAACAAACTGAGATCTTCGCTAACAGCTATTCTGTTACGAGCAACCTATCTACTGTGAGTCTATGAGCGAGAATGAAATTAAAGTTTCAAACTTGGCCAATATCTTAAAATCAGACAAAGGGCCCAAACTTATTTCGCCAAGCGAAATTATCTCCCCTACTCCCAACATTTACGTCCGCTTAACGCGTGTCGTAACTGTCACCTACTGACCACGATGTACGCGTGTCAGTTTCAAATCCCAGACAGCCTGACTCCATTGCAGGGCAGTTTTCACACTACAGCTGACCATGGCCCAAGTGAGCGCCGTGTCAGTTTGGGATTTTCCAGACAAATGTCTGGATACTGACCGGTGCAGATGTAAAGTATCACACCTCACCGGGACTAATGTCGAGAAGAAACTCGCGCGCTCGGTGAGAATGTAGACGATTTGCTACGTCTTATGTTCAGCGAACCGACTTATCACGCCTTCTGACGCCCTGCAGCCCTGACATCTACGTAATATCGTCCTAGCGCGATTCTCAGTTTTAGAGAAAGGAAAACAGGTAAAGTTTGCGAATTATATGAAAATAATATACGCAAAACGAATGGATGAAAAATATACAGGAAAAATGAAATACAGAGATACTTAAAGAGAGAAATTGGGTGAAAGAATAGGAAGAGCTGTAGGAAATTAAATGAATATAAACCCTACGTGACAGAGCCTCCCCCCTTTAAGATATGGAAGCACTCCATGTCTACGTTATGGAGTTTAATTTCCTATAACCGTAGCTTCGGGGTGTCTGTCTTCTTCCCTCTCCTCTTCCCCCTCCATCTCTGTCCAATTCCTACTCAAGTCCACTCCTCAAAGTTTCCTTCCCCTGGAATGTCTCATATGAGCGCTTGAAAGAGCGTCGCCGCTTCTGACATTTTTGAAAGATTTCCTGTGATAGCGGTGGAATATCCCTGCCACTATCGTCATCTTCGTCAGTTTTGGCGATCGTCAGGAGATGGTCGGAGGTTGGCACTGGTTTTTCCAAGTATCTCTTTAAGAGATTTAAATGGAAAACTGTTACGTGCAGTCTTTGATATCTTACAATATTATACATAGGTAATTTTTTAGTGCTTAAGGGAAAGTCATTATTGAGTTACTTCCCTTGAAAGTTGTGCCGTCTCTTCGATCAAACTCCGCGGATAAATCCATTTTACTGCGATTTATTCGTTGTTTGGGTAATAATAGATTGTTCTTGCTTCAGAATATCTATGGCCTGAATTTATGTGTATTGTTTGTCTGAGTAGGACGAGTCTGTCTTATATCTGTATATCTTTACATATCTAAGTCGAACTATATGTTCTGTTGTCTCTAGAGAGGTCGAAGGCTATTCGGCGGATGTGTCGCTAGAGTGTGGTGTGATTTGGCTTCGTCCCGATAGGGACTGTGTGTTTTTGCTATGTCGGCTTGATGCCTTGAAAGAGTGATCTCAGTGGTTTTGGGGAAAGTGATAGTCGTCTAGACCTATCGTGTATGCTTTACCCCAGTGTTCATTCTTATTACCAAGGAATGGCAGTTTCATATTTCTTATACCAAGGTAATCCAAGATACTTTTATGAACTCTCGTACGAAGCCACCATTTTCGATAAGAGAATATATTTGACTCGATGAAAACGACTTCGATTCCTAGCAGCACTATATATTCTGTAGAATGCAGTCAATTGTTCATGATCAAATCTACAGAGCAATGCAATGTTTTATGAATGACTAACTTTAGGACAGATTCATTATCTGTATCCAAACGTGAGTGACAGCTCACGAGTGAAGCCATCTTGGAATCCAAACATGTAGTGACTTTCAAGAAGAGAAAAGGGGATGCCCGTATTATCGCTTGTTTAGTCCAGAGATCACTGCTACACATGAGAACCCTTTATCAGCGGTTCAATATTATTATATGAAAAAAATATGTGCTGAACATTATGTTGAAGAATCGTCGCTAAACGAGATTAGGTTTAGAAGCCATCTGAAATATTGTTTATAAGCTGACGTGCTTAGTCAGTGAAGTCAGATGATTTATATGTATGGGCGATACTGAGTGCTTGGCTACTGACAGTCCATTATACAATTATTCTACATGAGTGCCCATGTAACATTGCAAGACCATTTGTCCACTGTACTATGATGTATTATGGCAACCTGTGATTTGTCACTATCTGTGCTGTCGAGTGTGTACGTCCAATTAAACTTTAGAAAAGGTACACAGTCGTTGGTGTCGATGACTTCCGGTCATACATGAGTGTGAGAAAAGAACATTTGTCAACAACACGAACCCTTATCATCATTCGCACATTATACACTCCATCCATGTCTACACACCACTGCGTAGGTCAAGTTGACATTCCATACACTACAGTGGGGCAGGCAACACCATAGAGATCTTATCAACTGATGACGTTGATGACGCCTGTCTTCCAGCAGTACTTTATCAACATATATATATTATCCAACTTTATCAAAAACCTTCTCCTTTCCTTCAATAGAGATCTGGTAGTTAGCCTTAGAAATCTTTTTCAGGACGGTAAACGGCCCTTGCCATCCGATCTTCAGTTGGTTGTTCTCGGTAGGGAGCAACACCAAAACTTTCTCTCCTGCTTCCAGTTCTCTCTCTTCCGCGACTTTCCTGTATCGGTTAGCGTGCTTGGTGCGTGCTCGCTTAAAGTTAGTCGTTGCTAGGTCCCATCCTAGTTTCAACCGTTCCTTTAAAACCGACACATATTTACTGGCTGAGACAACTGTCTCATCAGCCTTCTCGTCTGTCAGAGACTGAAGTAAGGCTTCAAGCGGGCCCTTAATGGGTCTGCCGAATAAGAGTGTAGCTGGCGGAAATCCTGTGGAAGTATGAGGAGATTCTCTGTAGCCAAATAATGCTGCAGGAATACAGAGATCCCAATCTTCAGGTTTCACTTGCGCCAGCTTACTTAGCATCATGGTGAGGTTTCCATTAGCACGTTCCACGAGCCCATTTCCCGCCGGAGTATATGGCTTAGTGTGGATGTGTTGGGTCCTCAAGATCTTAACGATCTCATCCATCAACAGGTTTCGGTATGGAGATCCATTATCCGTCAACACTTGCTGAGGGAATCCCAACCGAGTGAAAATCTGCACGAGGGCTTCTGCGACATGCTTGGCATCTGCGCATGTTAGCGGGATAGCTTCTGCCCATAAAGTGCATGTATCGACTAAGGTCAGGATGAACCTGTTCCTTCTTTTAGTCCTTTCGAAAGGCCCTAAAATGTCGATCACAACCCGTTCGAATGGTGTTCCCATTATTGGCATTTCACCCATGTGGACTGGGGGTGTCCGTTGCTTGGGTGGCACACGTTGGCACTGGGCACAGGATTTGACATATCTGATAATATCAGTATTTACTCCTGGCCACCAATAATGAGTGGTTATACGTTGGTTTGTGGCGTTCTGTCCCATATGTCCGCTAAAGGGAAGAGAGTGCCCCATTTCTAGGATTTGGCTTCTGTACTGTTTCGGTACTAGGAGCTGGTTGTAACCTTGGTCAGGCTTGCCCGTTCTCCGATAAAGTACGCCATCCTTAGAAAAAATGTCCCCGATTGATGCTGTGTGGGTTCCTTAGCCATGGGCAGTTTCCTAAAGCAGGGTGCCAAAGTAGGGTCCTTGTATTGCGCTTCTTTAAGTTCCATGGGTAACAAATTCGGCGCAGGCTCCCGTTCCTTCTTGGTTTGCCCTCTTGTAGTTACTGCTGCCACAATCGGCTCTTCCGGTTTCCCAATACACACACGTATCTCCCGCCAAGTATGACTGGGTAGATGGGATCATCCATAACAGCCGCTTTGATCACACCTCTGACAAAGTCAGAGTGTATCTCCACCAATGCGATGGGAAGCGCTGTAGGTGCATCACTCTTACGAACTCCACAAAGTTTGACGGTCTCTCCTGTCTCTTGACCGGGTTTAACCAGGTTTCTGGCAACAATGCAATCATAAGAAAGCCCCGTGTCAAATAAGCAAGAAGTTTGAGAACCGTTCAAAGTAACAGTACCTCGCGTTGAGGGTCTATCCCCAACAGGTTGGGAATTACTGTCAATAATTCCGCCTTGCGAGACTGTCAATAAGCATCCGATGCGTTTCGGCTCGGTGTGCTCGGTCTGATCATATGTCCCGTGCTCAGGGGTTCTCCCTTTGCCCCCTTGTCCTTTCTGGCTACGCTGCCATGTAGGTCGGTCGGGTTGATCAGACTGTTTGGGGTGGTTGGGGTACTTGTTCTTGTAGAACTTGGATTTTTCAGGAGGGGGGTTTTGAGGTCCAGTTTCTCTGTGGTTGTTTTGGTTAGAAGCCTGAGGAGATTGCTCTAGGTTATGTTTGCGAAAATGCTCCTCTGTCGGTTTCCGCTTTGTGGCCGGTAGTTCAGCCAGCGCATTGTGATAACGCTCAGACTTTTCCAAAATGTCTTCAAGTTTTTCTGCCCCCTGCTCAGCGAGAAATCTCCGGGTATCAGCAGACAAAGTGTTCTTTATTTGTTCTGTTAGAACAAGTTCCTCAAGACCTTCATAGGTAGAGGGGAGCTGCGAAAGCTCAAGGCACTTTGTTAGATATCCCTTAAGACGAGATGAGAACTGGTGAAAAGTTTCAGAATTCTCTTTCCGGCTGTTGCGAAACAGTTGCAAAAACTTGCGAGCGTTCATTTCAAAGCGCTCCAGTAACGCTTTCTTCAACACATCGTAGTCGTCTTGTTGGCTACTTTCCAGCTTAGAATAAACATCATAAGAGCAACCCTTTTAGGGCCTTATGGGGAAAGGTTTCATATTCCAACGCGACCTCTCTAACCCGTACAGAGTTGCAATTTTCTCAAATTTTTCTAACCATGTGTCAATCTTCTCATTTGGACAAGGAAAAGATTCAAGAGTGAAAGACATAGCATTTAGTTGAAGAGATTGAGTGTTAGCAGGGTCAGTTAAGGAAGAATGAGGAGAAGACTCTCCATTGCTGGAGGTAGAGCAGCACACGACGACTTTGGAACTCTAGAGTTTTAAGCGCCAACTCGTGCTGTCTCTGTTCCCTCTCCTTCTCCTGCTGTCTCTCCTCCCTCTCCTTCTCGTGCTGTCTTTCCTTCTCTCTTTCCTCATGCTGCATCCTGCGAATTTCCATTTCCTCGTCCATTTTCTTCTGCTGTAAAGCTTCGGCTGCTTCTTCTTTCCTCCTAGCTTCTTCTTTTTCCTCTTTAGCTTCAGCTGCTTTCCTCTCCGCATCATATCTCTCAAGTTCGTCTCTGACAAAAGCTTTCGCTTCCTCTCCTTCCAGTCCCTCCTCTCTCGCTTCGTCCCTGAGAAATTGTCTAAGCTTTGCCCTCTCGGCCATATTATGTCAGTGACTGAGACACGTGGAGATAGAAAATAGGAAAAAGAATAACCTGGTTCCTACCACTTACAAGAAAAAAAAAACCCAAAAATTCAAAAGATGATATCCTTAACCCTGGGATACCTCCTCCAAAATAAAATCTAACTATCGCTGCTATTATCGGCAATAAAGCACTCAATGCAAAACACGACTACGCCAAATAAATGGTAGTTAAGATTACAACTGAAAAATAAGTTGCTACAGTGGGAAAGCAAAAGCATATTGCAAAAATTAAAGAGAAAAATAATCCCTTAATTTTTAAAAATCCACTATAAGTTCGCCCCTGAAGTCAGATCGGGTAAGGGAGGGAATTAATCTGGACAAAAAGTCCGAAACACACTCCTTAACTTAGTTCAAACGCCGTTCTGCATCAGTACCCAGTGAATGTTATACACTCACCACTTTACCAGCATTTAGTATTACAATCAGCAGTTAACATATATCCCGACAAATCAACCTGTAACATAAATGTATATTATTCAAAGATGCTGTGGAATAAAAAAACTTATTAGTATAGTTTGTGGTCAGCACAAACGCCCGTAAAACAGATCGCTATCTAGGGGTAATTATTTTAAAGATGATAACAACGTCACAAGACATCACACTCTTACTCTATATCAGAATACAGAATCTTAAGTTCAAAATCCAGATAGACGAGTCCACGTTTGTCGTACTCGTCTTCCTATTCTAAGTTCAAAGACCGGAAACGAGCCCTCATTTGTCGTAGATTTCCGATAGGAGAATTAAGACTAGGTTTGGTCCCTTCTGAATAGGTTTGAATAGGTGATAGACTCAGTGAGAGTTAGTGAAAGGTAATAGAATTTCCACACACGTGAGATGATAGATTTGATATAGTGGCTGTCTCTGAAAGCGAAAAGAATTCTTCTCTCTCTCACCTATCTTCTACAACAGTTGTTACAGCGTCAGACAGACTACACCAATATACATATTACGTATATTTCTATCACTCACAGGCACGCACATACACGTGACGACAGGTAAACACACATACGTGGGAAAACTATAACAATGATATATATATTTCTAGAACGAGGTGCTGACCAAACACGATTAGTAAGTGCTAGAGAGATTTTATTATCAGGAAAAATCGGCTCACAAACATCAAAGAAAGTACATCAAGGAAAATACATAACACATAAGTCATAAAAAATCAAGTGAAACACAAGAACGACTTAGCCTTGAGCAACAAATTAGCAGATTGAAAAAATTAGGACAGCAACAGGGTTGTCAAAGGGG
>JAMPIV010008677.1:0-17826 GCA_024509875.1 Oreohelix idahoensis
AGAGTGTTATGTAATGATAAGGTCTTGGAATCTAGCATTGAAAATGATTCCACTGTTCATTACGCCACTGTTGCTAATTCGTTATCATAGTTGATAAATATTACAGGATGACTAGCCTCTTGGATTTTATCACCAAGGGAGAGGCTCTTGGTAAATCAGGGGATGAACTTGAATAATGGGCTGAGACTAAATTTGCGGATGCTGAGGAACGGAGAGTACGCAATGAGGAAAGAGATCTTAGGAAGTTAGAACTTGAGGCTGAAAGGGAAGCAAAGAAAGAAGAAACAAGGAAAGCTGAAATTGAGGCTGAAAAGGAAGCAAAGAAAGAAGAAACAAGGAAAGCTGAAATTGAGGCTGAAAGGGAAGCAAGGAAAGCTGAAATTTAGGCTGAAAGGGAAGCAAAAGAAGGAAGAGACAAGGAAAGCTGAAATTCAAGCGGATAAAGAAATTACTTTGAAGAAACTGGAACTTGAGGCTGCTAGTTCTAGACCAGCTACTAAGGAGTCTACTCGTCCTTTCAAGCTGCGACTCCCATCCTTTGTTGAGGGCGTCGATATGATGGACGTGTATCTAGAAAGGTTTCAACAAGAAGCAGTATCTTGGAAGGTTAAAAAAGAAGATTGGCCATCTTTGCTCAATAATTTGTTGACCGGAAGAAGTTTACAATGTGTCTTTGCTTTGCCAGTAAAGGATCACATGAATTATGACACGGTGAAAGAGACACTGCTTTGAAGATTTAGACTGACAGCTTAAGGGTACCGTGAAAGATTTAAGGAGGCCGATCCACATTTTGTTGCTGCATCTGCTGCTGATCTTGTCCTTGCACATTTAGCTGTTGCAGATGCACCATCAGCTGTTCCATTTTTAATGTATGTGTTAGTGGTTCACAGTAATCGTTGGTGGTGTCCGCTCTCTGTAAAAGGACTGGTCACTTGGCATCAATTATGTATTATTTAGCAGACGGCGTTAATATCATATACCGTAACACGGGGTGTCTATAAAATGTACTACTGGTCCTAAGGCACCAATTAGGCATTATGTAACCGTGGTAGGTTATAATGTAGTTTAACTCTTTCAGTCCCAAGCATAAAGCTGGGTTTGGTCCAAACAAAAATGGCTACCCCTGTACTTTTTTTATTGTTGTTTGGAAACATTTTTTTTTAAATGTTCATATGGATTTAGAAATAAGATGGACTACATTTTCTACATTGGAAGATCTGGAATATGCAGATGACATTGCACTACTAGCACATTCACATCAACACATCCAGGAAAAAACGGATAGGCTTAATAAGTATAGCCAGCAGGTGGGCTTGAACATCAATTTAAAGAAGTCAGAGGTCATGACGCTCAATGTGAGCAACCCTGAGCCCATATCAGTAAAGAATCAGCAACTGGTACAGACAGACACCTTCACATACCTAGGATGCATAGTAACACCAGACGACGGGGCAGGCAAAGACATCAACATCAGAATGAATAAAGCAAGAACAGCCTTTTTTTAGCCTAAACAACGTCTGGAAGTCCTCTCAATACAGCACAAGCACAAAATTAAAATTATACCAGAGCTGTGTGCTCTCTGTGCTTCTCTATGGCGCAGAATGCTGGAGAGTTACAGAGAAGGAAATGTCGAAATCGTCCTCTTTTCACACAACATGCCTAAGAAAAATTCACCAAATCTTTTGGCCGAATACCATCACCAACCAAGATCTGCTTACTCTGAGCAAGCAGGAGGACATGCACACTATCATAGCTGGCAGACGCTGGAGCTGGGTTGGCCATGTCCTCAGAAGAGACCCTGATGCCATCACAAGAACAGCTATGCTTTGGACCCCTGAAGGAAAACGAAAGAGAGGCTGACCAAAAAAACCTGGTGGAGGTGAGATGCAAAGAATGAACCAGAGTTGGGGCACTGTACGAAGGATGGCCACCGACCGAGCAAAGTGGAATCAATTTGTTGTTACCCCACAAGACGCCACTAGGCGTGATGGCCACTGACTGCTTTGACGGTCGGTGGTTAAGGATCTACGAAGATGAGAAGAAGCATTGTTTCCACACATCCATTCATTCTACTATTCCTATGTTTGATTCTTACATATTCATTTTCCTTTATATAAATATTATTTGACCTCTTGTGACACTATAAATAAACAAGTCAAGTAATAAATTCACCAATTTATTGCATAAAATTGATTTACATATCTATTAAAATTTTATAGGTATATTTCACCGATAACAAGACAATGTCCTTAGTCTAATACACAGAAAAAACATTCCTTTCACTTACTGATCTAAACCAAATTTGTACCCTTTACATATTTTACATATTCATTTTCCTTTATATAAATATTATTTGACCTCTTGTGACACTATAAATAAACAAGTCAAGTAATAAATTCACTAATGTATTGCATAAAATTGATTTACATATCTATTAAAATTTTATAGGTATATTTCACCGATAACAAGACAATGTCCTTAGTCTAATACACAGAAAAAAACATTCCTTTCACTTATGATCTAAACCAAATTTGTACCCTTTACATATTTTACATATTCATTTTCCTTTATATAAATATTATTTGACCTCTTGTGACACTATAAATAAACAAGTCAAGTAATAAATTCACTAATGTATTGCATAAAATTGATTTACATATCTATTAAAATTTTATAGGTATATTTCACCGATAACAAGACAATGTCCTTAGTCTAATACACAGAAAAAACATTCCTTTCACTTACTGATCTAAACCAAATTTGTACCCTTTACATATTTTCTGGTGCCCTATGAGACTTTATAAATAAAATAGTCAAGTAAAATATATTCTTTGAATTAATTTGTTACAAAAAATGCTGGTTTCAAGATATCTAATCAAAGTCTAAGATGTGATCTCGAACTAAAGTCCCCACGTCATCTGAAAAAATATAATTTTAAAAAGTTAAACAAGAATGACAATTTTGTGTCAAAATAGTGTAAATTAACAGAAGGGAGAGTTGAAGGCAAACGTGCAAGAGGAAGACAACGCTATAAGTGGGAAGATAACATCAAGAGATGGACAGGGAAGAGTCTATCAGAGTGCACCACCAAGACAAGAGACAGAAGACGGAGATCCATTACAGCCAACCTTCGTTGTGAAGATGGCAGCTGATGATGATTTTATTACTAATATGTGAACTAACATATAATACCGTTGTGAATATTAATATGTGAAAATCGTTAGTGGATGTCCAAGTCATTTGAGGCAGGCGACCTCAGCGTATAGAATGATTTCATGAACCACCACTGCCAAGGGCTGGTGCTTTATTGCTAGTTTCTTAACGAGAACTACTCATAAAGAGTCACAAGTTCCATATGGAGCAAGGAAGGAAAGATGAAAGAAATGATGTACGTGTATCATAATTATAACACATTTTCAAAGCAGTGTAATGTCCATGTAAAAAAAATTCTTTTAAAATTAAAGTTTTCAAGCTTTCCAACAAATGTAGATGTAAATTAAAACATATTCACTTTTCAAATTAATCTTCTTCCTCGTTCGTCCTGAAAAGGACGTTGGTTGCGTTGTGTCTGTTTACGCCGGAGCTGTGATATATGCGCCTTTCGGCCGACACATCCGACTTCAGCACAGCATTTTTTGGGACCGGGTTTGCCTTCCCTCTTCGATCCCTACTCTCTCAACCAGACTGCATCCTGTTTCCAAGACCACCACGTGGAGGTGGAGAAGAATCTTGGTCAGCTCTGGTTCACTGACCCTGACGCAAGCAGTCAAGCTATGGGTCGCTGACTCCATTCTTTATTGCTCCATCTTTGGGTCCAAATTAACTCTTACTATACGTGAGCTAAAACCGCGTTTTTACGCGCTAGTTTAGCTATCGTTACCTTCGCGCGCCACTTTACGGGGCGAGCCGTAAAATTGGTACTAAACCCACTGTTGCATCCATTTTAAGTCCTTAACAGGCATTAACATATATAGACAGTCTCAGGTCCTGTCTTTGTTAAAAGTGTACGCACCAACTAAGATATTAGTAATAGGTTTTGTATAATGAATTTATTGCGCACGAGAACGCACAATTTTGGGGATTTTGAAATTAACGCGCTTGTTGTCAAACAAAGGCAGATGACGTATCTGCTGAGAGAATCAAGCAGGATCCCTACCAGACAGTATGGTCTGATGATATATTTTAGCCCTGCGTTCGGGCATATTGAATTTTACTTGGTGATCGGCTCACTGCATTCAAGTCATAGCCCCAGTATCACAGAGTAAGGTATTGCTATAATTGATTAACTGTTTTATATGAATTAATTTCGTCATTGACATTCATTCTACAAGTCGACCTCTAGCTGGTACCCTCACACGTTGGGACCAGAATGGATCAAACTTGAACGTAAATGCATTGGAAGTCTCGAGCATGTTAAAACTGAAATTTGTTTATTGAAAGTAAGGGATCTACGTTATTGAATATTGGAATCGCCGTCATACAAGTAACGGCTTATATTATATGGAGAGGTGAACCAAAAGTTATAAGTTCATCCTATGTTATATTGATCAAGTTAATGATTATATTATGATATCCAGAAGTCGTATTTTGTTGACAATCTATATGAGGGAAGATCCTTTTGATGGGTTGTATACACTTTGGTTGTACGATGAGGGATTGACCTTGAAAGGTCAACCGTCGTAGAGAACGTTTGTTAAACCAGCTTTTCACCATGTATGCACGATTCTTCGTATCGTCCTTGTCTATGTGATCGTCAAATAAACTGTGGATAGGGAGCCGCGCTAGCGTAGTGGTTACAACACCGCTCTGGCGACCGGGTGATACAGGATCAAACCCGGGCGACGGCATTTGAGGATTTTTCGTCGACTGGGATTTGGACTGGATTAACTCGAGACCTGGCGAGACATTTGAAGGAGTGTCGTCGACCAGGGACTGGCGGCTCCTGAGCCGACCCAGCTGCAATGGGTACCTCCGAAATCGGCGAGTATTTGCCTGAATGGCGAGGGACACCTGTCTCTGTACAAGAAATAAAGGGATACTCACGTAAAATCAATGTCAGGTTAGATATAAAATAATAACCTGAGATTTCGCCTCGAGTATTAGCGGGCGTATGAAGAAAAAAAAAACAAGAAAAAAAAAGAAAAGAAAAAAAAAAACTGGATTATAACCTTTAATCAACCATGAGTTCCAGTGTCCTTCTCTTGACACTGTTGGCGTTGATGTGACCGTTGAGACTTTGACTGTTCGTAAATTCCTCCTAAAAGAACATTCGCAACAAATACTCAAAACAGACAGCTACAAATGACAGCTACACCCGCGCCACTTCACGGGGCTTGCCGGATAGTAAGAGTTAATGAAAGTTTCAAACTTTTCAAACAGTGTAAATATAAATGAAAACATGTAATTTATATTGTGAACACTTTTCAGTAGATGTAAATGTAAACATACTCTAGTAGATGTAAACATCTCATCATCATCATGTGACGTATTCTTTCCAGAACGTTGTCTCCAGCGAAAGAGTTAACATTATTTACAGACTTTTCTTCCCATAAAAGAGTTCTAATGCCATTTTCGGTAAAAACCACGTTTGAAAAATATTGGAATACTCAAATTTGTGTGAAATATTGTTCGATTGTAGGGTTCATTAGTTCCCAAAAATTTTTTTGTGTCTGTCAGAATGGCTTCGCGTTCAAATGGTCATTCGAAAAGATTATCAGCCGAACATGCATCACAGCTTATTAAATCATGGATTGATAATGACAGCGATGAATTTTCTAGTACTGATAGTTCAGATGACGCTGAATTTAGCGATACATTAGCAGATTCTGAGGACAAGGGGGTGTGTCCCTTGGGTGGACCTAGTTATAGAACTGGTATGGGGATGCATTTTGCTTTGCTCCACTTCAGGGTAGGACTCCTGGTGTGAATCCAGATATTGTACCCGAAGACTCACCAGCACTTTTTTGCCTCAAAGCCCTTTGTACAGAGGAAATATTGGAAAAACTTGTGTCTGTCAATGATTATGCTGATCACCTCTGTCAGTCAAATGCTGCAACAGCGAGCACTAGGTCTGTTTATCGCAACTGGCATCCAATAACACTACATGAACGTTACAGGTTTTTTTTCTGTTATCATAGCCATGGGCATTGTCAAAAAACCAAAAATGAGTGATTACTGGTCTCAGGAGCCTTATATACAGACTCCTTGGTTCAGGCAGATATTTACAAGGGACAGGTTTCAAGCATTGTGTCACACAATGTTCCATGTAAGTGATGTTGACATGCATGGAAAAGGCAAAAATTGAGCCGTTTCTGCAGAAACTCCTAACACAATTTCAGGAGGCATTTTATCCCTACAAAGAGCTGTCTTTACATGAAATGGTGATAGAGTGGAAAGGCAGGTGGGCACATAAAATGTTCAATGCCTCAAATCAATCAATCAATCAATACCCTTTAGCTCCCCAAGGAGCATAGGCCTTCAACAAACACTTGCCAAGTCTTCCTGTCCTGTGCCATCCGCTCAAGTTCTTTCCATGTTTTCCTCTTCATTTTCACCTCTATATCCAGTTCTCTTCTCCATGTGTTTTTTTGGTCTACCTCTGCCTCTCTTTCCCTGTGGATTCCAGAACAAGGACTGCCTTGTAATACTATCAACAGGTTTCCTCAATGTGTGCCCTATCCATCGCCAGCGTCTTCTTCTCAACTCTTGTTCCACTGGCACTTTACTAGTTCTTGTCATCAATTCCACATTTGTGACTTTGTCATACCATTTCAGTCCTTCTATTCTACGCAAGCACCCATTTATAAAAGTCTGTAGCTTTTTGGTTGTTGTTTTTCTCCAGAGCCATACAACAGGACTGACTTCACATTTGAGTTGAAGATTCTTATTTTCGTTTTGGACTTGATTTCTCTTGTTCTCCATGTTTCCCAATGCAATGAAAGCTCCTCTTGCTGTTTGTATTATAATTTTGATATCACTGTCTGTCCTTCCAACTTTGTCTATATTACTTCCAAGATATGTGCAAGATTCTACATCTTTTAGTGGTGTTTCTTCCAGTTCAACCTTGTTATTTTTTGCATTTATTCTCATAATCTTTGTCTTTTCCCTGTGTATTTTCAGGCCCACTTGTGACCTCTCATCGAGAATTTTCATTTTCTCTTGCATCTGATTATGGTTATGGGACAGAAGAGCCAAGTCATCTGCAAAATCCAGATCATCAAGCTGTTTAGTCAGATTCCATTGGATTCCATTTCTGTTGTGCGATGTCGATGTTTCCATAACCCAATCTATTGCTAGTAAGAAAAGAAATGGAGACAAGAGGCATCCTTCTAATCCTAAACAGTTCTGTAAGTTGTCTGTCATGAAGAACTCTGCATGTCATGTCTTCATATGTCTTTTTTATTAAGTTAATGATCTTCATGGGAACTCCATAATGCCTCATCAATTCCCAAAGTGATTGTCTACACTGTAAAATGCCTTTTCATAGTCCACGGAATCCGATGTATAGCGTTGAATTACATTCCAGACTTTGTTCAACTATTATTCTCAAAGTGGTTATCTGGTCTGTACAGGATCTTTTTTGTCGAAAACCTGCTTGTTCATCTCTCAGTTGCTTGTCTATGGACTCTTTTAATCTCTCGAAGATGATTCTGTTTAATACTTTTCCTGGCACTCATAGTAACATTATTCCTCTATAATATGTGCACTCTTGTAAATTTCCCTTCTTATGCAACTTGACCAGATAACCTTCCTTCCATTCTGCTGGTATTTCCTCTCTCTCCCAGACTTTGCCAAGTAGTTTGTATAATATCTCTGTAGAGGTATTAATATCTGTTTTGATGGCCTCTGCTGAAATGCAATCTGGACCAGCTGCTTTTCCATCTTTCAGAAGCTTTATGGCTTTCTTTATTTCTTCTCTACTTGGTCGTTCACAGCTGATTTGTAGTTCCTCTTCTGCTGGCTGGATGTCTGGGGGATTAGCTGGAGATGGTCTATTGAGAAGTTCCTCAAAATGTTCTGTCCATCTCTTCATTTGTTCTTGTATATTACTAAGCAATTTTCCATTCTTATCTTTTATTAGGCCATTTGTTTGCTTATATTTCCGTTAGCTTCTTTGTGTTGTTGTACAGGTCCCTCATATTTCTTTTTGCTGCAGCTTCCTCTGCTTCCCTTGCCAAATCCTCAATATATTCCATCTTGTCTCTTTTGATGTTTCTTCTTACTTCTTTGTTTGCTTCTATGTACACTTCCTGAGCCTTGGCTTTGGAACTTCTGGTTTTGCTTCTGTTTAAATCTGCTTTCTGGTTTTTCCTGTCTTCTATCTTACTAATGGTTTCTGTTGATATCCATGCTTTGTGCTGATGTTCTCTTTTTCTCAGTACTTCTTCTCATGTCTCATTCCATATATTTTTTACTTGTTGCCAGTGGTCTTCCGTATCTGTTTCATCTTCCAGTTGTTCAAGTACTTGGTATTTGTTGGATACTCAAAGCCTAAGAAATATCATGTCAAGACCTTCGGCCTTTGTGACAGTAGTACTGGTTACGTTGCCAATTTGTTGATTTACTTCGGTGCCAATACATCATACAGTCCTGAGCTAGATGTAAAGAGCCAACAAGCCATCAAAGTCTTTGATACACTGCTAAAACCTTGTGGAAAAAGCCATCATATTTATGCAGATCGTTACTACACAAGTTTTGCATTGCTGCAATATCTTACCGACAACAATCAGTATTTTACTGGAACTGTAAATATCAATCGTAAACATTTTCCAAAGGCGCTAAAGACTACACAACTGATGCATCTCCAGATGAAATGGTTACTCGATCTAGAAAGTAAATTTCTTTGTGTAATGTTTAGAGATAAAAAGGCAAAAAAGTCATGCATTCTAGTGTTAAGTTCTGCAACTGTGGAAACCAAAGAAATCACAAATCGTTTCGGTGAAAGAAAGCACAAACCCGTTATGATTGATGACTAAAACCAACGAATGAATGGATGTGACAAGGTTGACCAGTGTGTAACAACCTATGGAACATTCAACAGAAGAACCAGAAAGTGGTGGAAGAAAATTTTCTTTTGGATCTTTGAAGTTTCCCAGTTGAATGCTTGTGTGTTGTTTGCAGCAGATCAAATAATTCAAAGAAGCAGACCCTACTGCAGTTCAAGAATGAGTTAATTACAGAACTTGGTCGTATTGCTTCTGATATTATCCAGAATATCCCACACAGAGTGCCTCATGCAAATCAACACAACAGTCCATTGAACCGTCTGTGTGGAACCAGACACATTATTTTTAAAAAAAAATCGACATTTCTGCGCAGGTATGTCATTTGTAGCACCCCTAAAGTTAGAGTTAGAACATTTTTTTTATTGTGATGGGTACACAGATCATCCACACCTTCCCCCAAATGACTGCTTTGCCAAATACCATAAGGTAAAATAGTTTAATTTTAAGAATGAAGGGAAATTTTACATTGTATATAGTAAACTTTCAGATTTGGAGTGCATCTTCAAAATGTGTGTTACGGTGTTATTTTAAATGACGGCGTCTGCTGGGGTTTAGCCGTGCGCAACGTTTAGGGGTCATTAACATTTATAGAATATGTCGATATTGGCCGTGCGCAACGTTTAGGGGTCATTAACATTTATAGAATATGTCGATATTTTACGGTATACTGAACGCGAAATATATGCTAAGATTATGACGCATTCGCGTTGGGAAGGTCACGCTGGGTGACTTGATTACATTGCCCTTGTTACGCTATCCGTCAAGCAAAGAAGTCGTGTCTTGTATTTCTTCCAAGGAAAGGCTTAGTATATAGCCTATATATGAATCAATGTAGAACTCAGGGTCAGTTCGGATATTAATCTAAGTATGAGATTATTAAGTAAATTAAATGATGGAAGGAGAATCGTATTATGATTCAAATTGTAGCTGTCAAGAACTCATGCGCTCATTTCTGGCTGTTGACTACAGCAGCGCATGTACATAGCCATGATGTTCATCTGACATATTGTTTTGACACGGACGGATACTTACTGGTATTATTTGGAATTCATTGTTATGCTGAACTGTACATGAAGTTTTGTGAATGTCGGATATCGTTTATATGAACGTCAATACATGTGGACTCAGAACAGAAGGCTTGATCTTTTACTTACGTTTTCGGGTTCGGTTCCACAGCTGTTAATGTTTACGTTTTTCAGCACGATAACTCTCCCACAAGGGAAATCAACTAATATATAATATGCAAATCAGAACGTCGAAGGGATGTTCTGATGGTCAGAGCTAACCATCAATAACAAACATTAACTACGTCTATTATTTATTGAATAGTAAAGTCACTCTCTAGACGTAGTTAATGTTTGTTATTGATGGTTAGCTCTGACCATCAGAACATCCCTTCGACGTTCTGATTTGCATATTATATATTAGTTGATTTCCCTTGTGGGAGAGTTATCGTGCTGAAAAACGTAAACATTAACAGCTGTGGAACCGAACCCGACCCCAATTTTAACAAAATGGTCTAACGCAAGCATCTTGACGCTAATAATGTAAGAAATTACTGATCTATAATAGTCACCAATAAAATCTATGTACTTATTTGTAACAGCTCAAGTATGAATACTCAGTATACCTAACTGTAATATCCTCCTAATAATAGTTGTAAGTTCAACAACTATTCAATATTTTATAATAAAATTATATGTAATCAATAATCTATATCATAAATAGTTATGATATTTATTTATATCAGATGCTGTGTTTATATCCTGTACTTAATATAATTGTTAAATAATTATGGGCATTATTCCTCCATGAATTATTTTATTTAATTAAAGAAATGTGAGGAGTCAACAATATAGTACTATGAAAATGTACCAATTACTATGTTATATATATAGTTTTTTAATTCAACACATATTCATGGTGTGAATACCAAAAAATAATTCAATAAATTATTTTAATATAAAGTTTTTACTTGCAATTATAAAGTTTTGATTTTATGCCTTACTCATCTTGTATAAAGTGCTTTGCTAGTTTCTAGAACCACCACTGCAAATTGTTGCAATGTTTTTGATTTATCATCAAAGTTCCCAATAATTAATTAAATTAAATAAATATATTATTAAAATCAATTCATAGAAATATTATTATTACATAACATTAATGAAGACAATACAAATGATTAACCAAGGCTTTACAGCACAGTAGCACAATACAAAAGTGACATTTTCACAAAAATAAGTGATATTATAAAACCAAGTCTACTAACCGGAAATATAGAAGGGTGAAGGTTAACTGAAGTAAACGAACATATTTGGCACTACGAATGATGACGTCACAGGACTCATTTGACGTTAATACAATACATTTAAATAAAATTAAAGATAGCCAGATTAGAATGAACAGGATAGATTACGAACATATGACTGTAACTAAATAAAAATCAAACTGAATACGGTAAAATACAACGGTTATTTCACAGAACTAGACACCTAACATACAAGGTGAATTAATGCAGGTCCGAACGAAACAATCACCGGTAATGTCTTCGACGCGTTCTTCGCGAAATGCGATTAATTCACGACCCTAAAGAACGATCGGAATTGAGCTTGACGTTCGAAAAGCCATAAGTTCAATTCCGATTCCCATCCTACCTCCCACTACATGTAAAAGGACAGAAACAATATTTAACATGTCTACAAAAAAAAAAAGAACATGGCATGGTTGGACAAAAAGGACGAAATTTTGTAACGTTTAAAATCAGTTACTTATCTTTTTTTTTTTGCAGTAATTCAGTACATTATCTGCTTCGCCAACAGACTCGCGAGCTTGTTTGAAACATTGAAGATGTTAGCAATACGTTTCATTTGCTGTTTGAGAGCTGCAAACAATTTTTTGAAGGGAATTGAATGTTCCTGGCTTTTGCAACCGTTCATACTGTTGTCAAGGGCATGACGTCACCGGTGTTTTTGCATAATAATGTCCATTTCGGCTCGAAAGGAAAAATGTTTTATTTTTTTGAGGTTCGCTCTTTTGAAAAGTTTCAAGACCACTATTGGCCACCAGTTGTGACGGGGTGTTGCGGTTCCTTGGTTCTTCTATTATTTATTGAATAGTAAAGTCACTCTCTAGACGTAGTTAATGTTTGTTATTGATGGTTAGCTCTGACCATCAGAACATCCCTTCGACGTTCTGATTTGCATATTATATATTAGTTGATTTCCCTTGTGGGAGAGTTATCGTGCTGAAAAACGTAAACATTAACAGCTGTGGAACCGAACCCGAAAACGTAAGTAAAAGATCAAGCCTTCTGTTCTGAGTCCACATGTATTGACGTTCATATAAACGATATCCGACATTCACAAAACTTCATGTACAGTTCAGCATAACAATGAATTCCAAATAATACCAGTAAGTATCCATCCGTGTCAAAACAATATGTCAGATGAACATCATGGCTATGTACATGCGCTGCTGTAGTCAACAGCCAGAAATGAGCGCATGAGTTCTTGACAGCTACAATTTGAATCATAATACGATTCTCCTTCCATCATTTAATTTACTTAATAATCTCATACTTAGATTAATATCCGAACTGACCCTGAGTTCTACATTGATTCATATATAGGCTATATACTAAGCCTTTCCTTGAAGAAATACAAGACACGACTTCTTTGCTTGACGGATAGCGTAACAAGGGCAATGTAACCAAGTCACCCAGCGTGACCTTCCCAACGCGAATGCGTCATAATCTTAGCATATATTTCGCGTTCAGTATACCGTAAAATATCGACATATTCTATAAATGTTAATGACCCCTAAACGTTCATGTTTAAAATCATTCAACATTTCAGTTAGATGCATGTCAAAAGGGTTTCTTTTCTCCACATTTTAATGTATAACATTTTATGTTATCATTATAAATAAATTATTTAATGCAAATTCAGTAACGGTAGTCATGTCTAAATATAGGCTAAAATATTTTTGCGCTTTGAATATACCAAAAAATTTCATAGATTTTATAAAAACTTTATTTGTGCTCAAAAACAACTGCAACTTTCCTACATTATGTGAAAATGGCTGTATTTTAAAATAAAAGTAGTTTTATGGGTTGAAGTTTACCAGAATTAATTACACATGTTGATAAGTACAATTTGATTTTAAATTTTAAAAATTTTCTGCACTCATTACTGTATATGGTGAATGCATGTTTAAAACCACTGAACAATTTAGTTAAGTGCATGATATAGGGGTTTCATTTCTTCACATTTTGATATATAACACTTTATGTTATCTTTCATAAATACATTTTTTAATGCAATATCTGTAAATGTAGCTGTTGTGTACATTTAATGTCCGTAACAGGCATTTACATATAAATGCAGAACCAGGTCCTGCAAATGTTAATTATATGTACACACCAACTCTGTTGTGTGTATTATAGTTTATTGCGCACGAGAATGCACAATTTTGGTGTTTTTGAAAATTGAAGCGTTTTGGGTTGCCGAAGAGAAAAGGGAATGACGTAGCGAGATATGGAACAAGCCAGACTGATAGTCTGTTGTGATTATAAGTTTTTTTCTGCCCTTGGTATCGGGGATCTATTCGAAGTTGGCGACTTGCCTTCTTATTAGAAGCCATGGTCGATTCATTATAATGTAAGTCTTGTTCCCGCCTTTTAAGAAGCGATTTTTTAATATGATTTTCGTGATGTCTTCACTCATACTGGTATCTAGCTGGAATCCACATTCCAGGGTTCCATGAATGGATCAGCTGAGTGGTATGAATCACTGAAGAAACGTAATTGTAGTCAAACGGGAGGAATTGATTATAAATGTATCTTTAATATGGAATTACGGAGTGCCGTCATCATTGCACCATCCTTGTGCAAAATCTGCCACAACGAACTACTTGGCAGGTGCTGGGAAATTTTTTCAACCACACGGCGGACGTTAAGTTCGTACGTCTATTACCACATACCAATAACAGGTATGGTGACGCCGTGGTTACATTTAGAACCAATAAAGATGCTTGCATGGTTATCGAACGCGACAATGGTGTGTATTTTCACCACCATTCTCTCCGATTACGATTGGTTCTTGATTCTGCGTCACGCAGATATTAACCTACTGATATTGGAGTCGATATCACATTCTTTGATGACTCAGCCTATGCAGTCATCATCTCTTTTCCTTACTAATCATTGTTTATTTTCTATAGATCATTTCTTTCTCGACTCCACGGGGCTTATTCCAATGGAATTTTATGCCATTTGGTTTAGTAAATGCACCTGCTACCTTTGTACGCATGATGCGTCGCATACTTTCTCATCGTCCCGATGTCATTACTTACATTTGTCTTTTTAGCGACTCATGGGATGAGCACATTCAGGGATTGAAGGCATTACTCTCTACATTACAGGATTATACCGTAACAGCTAAGCCATCGAAGGCATTTGTCGGTTTTCACGACATCTCTTTTTTGGGTCACCGTATTGGTCATGGCATGTTGTATACAGAGGACAGTAATGTCTCTAAAATCCATAACATCACAGCACCAAAGACAAAGAAACAAGTAAGATCTTTTAGGATTAATACAATTCTATGGTAAGTTTATCCCTCATTTATCAACTATAACTGCTCCTTTTTCTTCTTTGTTGAGAAAAGGGACAGCTAACGTGATTCAGTGGTCTAATGAGCATCAAATCGCGTTAGATTCAATTAAAAAATTTTTTTCGCACCCTCCAGTTTTGAGGTTACCTAACCCAAAACTTATTTTTATTCTTCGTAGTGATGCGTCATCATATAGAATTGCCGGCGTTTTGCTGCAAGAATATTCAGGCACCTTACACCCGGTGATGTACGTATCGAGAAAATTGACAACTACTGAACAGAAATATTCAGTCCTGGACAAGGAACTTCTCGCATTGGTTTGGTCAATTACTAAACTGGAACGTTACCTTTTAGGCTCTCATTTTATCGTAGAGTCTGACTAACTCTCACAGCTCTTAATACAAAGGATGTTAAATCTTCAAAGTCAACAAGGTACGCGATAGCCTTACAGCCATACAGCTATACTATTCGTTCAATACCTGGATCGAAAAATGTTTTCGCGGACTGTTTGTCACGCTGTCCAAGCGAACCAGTCATATCAAAACAACTTCCAGAAATTGAAACTTCTTCACAGACGTTCGTTCAATTAGAATGTGAGGATCATTGAACTTTGTTATTTGCCGGACCTCTATACAGACTTCGTATGGAACGGAATTATTCGTGCTTATATAACTATCAGGATATACTCATTGTTTGTATTAGAACATAACTTTTTATGTCATACCATTTTCTTCCTTTACAGTAAACACTGTAGACATTTATGAACAGGGATATTCACTATTCATAATGAACATACTAAACTACGTGATGTTGTGGAAAATATCTTTTCATCGTGCATGGAACATACATAACAGATTTTCATCTATTGTTTACTGTTTTCGATATAACAGTGACACTGATTAAGACTGTTAGCAATTAGGGGAATTAGTAATTAGTAACTCTTTTAATTATGAACTATATTGATTAGTTAGTATCAATTTAAGTTACTTAATTAGTGGAATATTTCACATTCACTTACTTTAATAGTTTGTGTGTGTTTCTTTATACTAGTATATACCACTCAGGGTACATTATTTTAACACTCTTAGATGATTAGTTCACCTTAGTGATGTTACAAACATTAGGTGTGTTGTTTACTTCGCGTGTTTGATTATGCATTTTATTCACTTTGCTTGTTTCATTTACATTTTTTGTTTTACAATTCACTTGTCATTTTTTACGTCATCATTTTGTTTTGTTTTTTCATTTGAAATCATTTGTTGATTTTTTTTTTGGATTTTGGTTGGATGTTTTACCATTCCTTTGGTTATTATTTCCACCTTCCTTCGTACTTTCTTTCTTTGAATTTCACCACATCGTACCAAAGTCGGTCGATTGTGGATGTATGCTTTAATGCATACTATGGTTTAATTGCATTGATTTCCATTTTATATTCATTTTCTTTTTATTCGATAATATTATGATAATGTTAAATTTAATATATGTCGATGTAAGTTTGACTCACCTCTCCGAGTTACTTAACGTATAAAAAAAAATTAATATAATTAATTTTTTTTAAAGAGGGGTGATAAGGAAGCTGTTGCGCACATTTAATGTCCGTAACAGGCATTTACATATAAATGCAGTCCCAGGTCCTGCACGTTAATTATATGTACACACCAACTCTGTTGTGTGTATTATAGTTTATTGCGCACGAGAATGCACAATTTTGATGTTTTTGAAAATTGACGCGTTTTGGGTTGCCGGAGAGAAAAGGGAATGACGTAGCGAGATATGGAACAAGCCAGACTGATAGTCTGTTGTGATAAGATGTTTTTTTCTGCCCTTGGTATCGGGGATCTATTCGAAGTTGGCGACTTGCCTTATTAGAAGCCATGGTCGATTCATTATAATTTAAGTCTTGTTCCCGCCTTTTAAGAAGCAATTTTTTAATATGATTTTAGTGATGTCTTCACTCATACTGGTATCTAGCTGGAATCCACATTCCAGGGTTCCATGAATGGATCAGCTGAGCTGTATGAATC
Source organism: Oreohelix idahoensis (assembly GCA_024509875.1). NCBI lineage: Eukaryota > Metazoa > Mollusca > Gastropoda > Stylommatophora > Oreohelicidae > Oreohelix > Oreohelix idahoensis. The sequence continues at coordinate 16,642 of JAMPIV010008677.1, forward strand.
ACTGAAGAAACGTAATTGTAGTCCTACGGGAGGAATTGATTATAAATGTATCTTTAATATGGAATTACGGAGTGCTGTCATCGATGTCACGGCATGTACCGAGAGGTTAGTCAAGGAGAGTACCTAACTGATAAGGGTGGATTTAGGGCTTGCTCCTCTTTGGTGATAAGGCCGCTATCGTGTTGCTTCATAAATGATGGCAGAATTGACCACCATGGACGTTATAGGTATAAGTCCAATTTCGTTGGAAAATCTTTAGCGCTGTCACAGTACCTCCCCTATCGACACCTGGTATTATAGTTCAAGATGTAGGGTGTCTTATCTGGTTTTGTGTGTTGTTTGTTGGATAATGCCTTTATTTTTTGAGTGTATAATAGTGATGTAGTTCACAGAGTTACAGCGCATAGGGTACGACATGTGAAGTCATAAATGGGTGAACTGCTCTTGACGTTTTTTCATCATTTATTTTGACGTCACGAGTACAGGTACGTTACATCCAGTTCACAACAGAGCAAAGTCATGACAATCACGAATATCAGCATACATAGTTCATCAATGCATTTGGCATATTCTAAAAATGATATGGCGCCAAGGGATTATATGGTTGGCTCCAAATACAAAAGTACATCAACAAAAAAATCCTCTTACTGTTCAGATGTGCTAAACGAGTCAAGTCGTAAGTCGCACGAGGATGGCATTCCAGGAGTGCAGGTCACACTGACCTTTACAGGCATTCCTAAGTCTAACCTTGTCGTAGACGTAATCGCTGACACACAGCGACGTTCATAGAACAAAGAACTGTCCTTCGGGCTGAGTATGACCCGTGTACATATAGATCCCAGGTATGAAGATACCTGGGGCGTGACTTCTATTAGAAGAACCTTCCTTTCTGTAATGCATACGTGAGCAGAGATCGACCATTGTCAAACATAAAGTAAAGTTACAGATTGGATGTACATGAGTGCAATTTACCTTCGTTCAAAAAAATCCACACCACAGAAAACATACGCCTCCAGGCGTTTTAGAAATACTCAAGGGAAGGACCTTGTTAAGCTAACTAGGGACTCACAATAAGGCTCCTAACCAACACCCAGATACACACGGCCCACCACTTACAGGGACATCCCATCACCAAATATAAGATAAAAATAGAAGTAGTGCAAGACCCCCAATGCTAATAACTTA
>JAMPIV010008678.1:0-32175 GCA_024509875.1 Oreohelix idahoensis
AGGGAGGCTGAACAAAAAAGATTAGATGCTGAAGAGAAAAAAGCAATAAGAGAACATGAATTTGAGTTAGAGAAATTGAGATTGACAAGTATGAGTAATGTTAATCAGGCATCTAGTGGTAATGGTAAACCTTCTACTTACAAGGTTAAGGTTCCACCGTTCAATCAGTCCAGTGACGATATTACATTCTGGCTGGATAGATTTGAACGTTCTTGTCGTACACATAATGTGGATAAATCACAATACGCTAATCAATTATCAGAAAACTTGAAAGGTGAATCTTTGACTAGATTATGCCTTGTAGGAGAAGCAGATAAGGATAATTATGATGTCATTAGGGCGGCTTTGATAAAAAAATATCAGCTAAGTGAGGAAGGCTATCGCCTTTTATTTAAGACGATGGTACCTGAGACGGGTGTAGAATTCTCAGAATTCACTGCAAAGGCACGTCTCACAGTTGATCGTTGGATTGAGCTTTCCAAAACAGAAAAAACGTATGAAGGACTTATGGATTTGTTGCTCAGAGATAAGATTATGTCATGTGTGAACAAACCTTTCCTTGAATTTATACATGAGCGTAAACCCAAATCTCTAAAAGAAATGGAAGAATATTGTTCCCAATATGTCACTGCACACCCCGACGTGACTTTTGGCAACACTAAGATTAAGGAGAGTATGCCAGTTGCTTCAGCAACACCATACAATCCCAATTATTCACACAGATTTCAGGGACCTCAAAACAGATTTGATAAAAAAGGTAACCATAATAGTTATCAAAACCAAGGTAACCAATCATTTCAGGGTTCTTCTTCAAAGAACTGGAGACGACCTGATAGCTCTCGACACAGGGGTGGTCATAATTATAGGAATTTCCGTAGAGGAAGTAATTATAGAAACTATCAGGGTTATCCGTCTTGGAGTCAACAAGATCATAATTACAGAGATACTCATTATAATGAATATGATAATGGTAACCAAGGGAACTATGACTCAAACCCAAATAGGGGTTACAATAGAGGTAACAATAACTACAGAGGTGATAATAACCGAGGTAGATCTCAAAACAAAAGACATAAACCACATTTTCAGGCAAACTCTGTACAACAAGAGTCCCATGAAGCCTATAAACAGAGTAAAGATAATAATGATGCTAGTAATATGGCATGTGCCGCTTTTGATTTTGGGAGAGCATCTCAGTGCCCCCAATGCAAAACGTTATTTGAGCCAACCACAGTGTCTACTTTAAGCTGTGGCCATCCTCTTCCTGCTCTTCCAGCATCAGTCGCGCATGATGGAAGAGGTTCTCTTGTCTTACATAAGGGTTTAGTGAATAACAATCCAGTCTCTGTGCTATTTGATTCTGGATGCACCACAATTGGTGTTAGGCAGTCACTCGTAGATCCTTCCCGTGCCACTGGACAAGTAGTCAAATGTGTAACATTTGGCGGCACATTAGAGAAATACTCTACTGCTATCATTAGGATTGCTACTCCTTTCTTTACAGGAGATGTACACGCATGTCTTCTTCCGAATCCGATCGCTGACCTCATCATCGGTCGCATTCATGGAGTCAAGGAATGCACTCCGCAACAAATTTCCACGTGGGAAAGGCAAAACATGCAGATTGCTAACGCTGTAGTCACTAGAGCTCAGGCTCTTAATATGCCTCAAACTTCATCTATTGAAGATAATGAAGTGCATAACCAAGATAATCCCTTGGTAATTTCTCGTGACTCGTTTATAAAACAGCAAGAAGATGATCCCACTCTGAAGAAATTCTTCATTCTTGCAACTAAAGGTGATCCGAATAAAGACACAAGTCGTAAATCGTGGATTACAAAGAAGAATGGCGTACTTGTACGTATGGTTCAAGACTCCATTACGTCAAGTCATTCTCAAATCCTGGTTCCCAAGAATTTGAGAGTTAAAATTTTGCAGCACGCTCACGACTCTCAGTGTGCTGGACACATGGGTTTTTCCCGTACTAAGTCAAGAGTCCTTGCGGCTTTCTTTTGGCCATTGGTAAACAAGGACATACGTATTTATTGTCGATCTTGTAAAGTATGTCAGGAAGTTAAATCCAAAGGTCCACGGCATGCTGCACCCATTCAGGCGGCGGACATTCCTATTCGGCCGTTCCAAAAAATGGCTATAGACATTATTGGTCCATTTAAGATCAAGTCTGCCAGAGGACATCAGTTTATCTTGACGTGTGTTGATATGTGCACACGTTGGCCAGAGGCTATTCCTCTGAAGAGCATTACTACTGCTGATATTGCAGATGCTCTTTGGCTTATATTTTCTCGTCTGGGGTTCCCCGGAGAGATATTGTCAGACCATGGCACCCAACTAATATCAGATACCATGTCTCAAGTAATGTCTACTCTGCAGATAGATAGATCTTTAAGTAGTATCTACCATCCAATGTCTAATGGTATGGTCGAACGCCTTAATAGAACACTTAAAAACTTACTGGGGAAGATAACTGAGGATCATCCTCAAAACTGGGACAGAGTTTTACCTGCGGCCCTCTTCGCTTACAGAGAGGTGCCCAATGAACATACGGGATTTTCTCCCTTTGAACTCGTCTTTGGCGCGCGTCCGCGTGGCCCTATGTCGTTGCTTCACGATCTCATAACATCTGACAATATTGACGATGACACAAAGTCATCCTACGAATATGTCATCGCGTTGAGACAAAAGATTATCGAAGCATGCAAATTAGCAACTTCTTCTTCTGAATTTGCGAAACAGAAGGCAAGGCAATTTGCCAATAAGAAGAGATGCTTACGACAACTTTGTCCTGGTGACAAAGCATTTGTATTACTACCTTGTAGGGAAAACAGATTACTTATTTCTTGGAAAGGTCCGTACGATATAATATCGAAAATTTCCGATGTCGACTATATTGTCGATATTGATGGGAAGCATAAAACCTTCCACATCAATATGCTTACTGAATTCCATGAACGTCCGGATTATTTGCAACCCATTTTCCAAGCAACGGACAATTCTCCAGTACAACATGGTCGTTACTCATCACTGTCCGTGATACAGGATGAGGAAACAAGTTTTTCAGATGTAAATCTTCCTCTTCCAATGATCCCACTTCATTCCAGTGAATCATGGAAGAACGTTACTGTCTCTCCTGATTTGTCTCTAGGAGAACAGCGACAAGTTTCAACTATGTTGCAAACATTTCAGGATGTACTCACTGACATCCCTGGACAAACGAATGTCATTCAACATGACATTGTTCTAACTGACCATACTCCTATTAGGGTTAGACCTTATCCTATACCTATACATTTTCAAGCACAGGTCGAGAAAGAGTTGGATGAGATGATAGATTTGAAAATAATCGAACCATCCACCTCTGCATATTCTTCGCCGATGGTTATTGTGCGTAAAAAAGACAATAACATACGTCTTTGCGTTGACTATCGAAAATTGAATCAAGTAACGAAGTTCGATGCCGAACCTATGCCTTTACTGGAAGAGCTACTTACTCGACTCTCCAAATCTCATTTTTTCACTAAACTTGATTTGTCTAAGGGATATTGGCAAGTTCCTTTATCTGAACGCGCCAAACCTCTCACGGCTTTTTCAACACCTAGAGGTTTGTTCCAATGGAATTTTATGCCTTTCGGTCTTATGAACGCACCAGCTACGTTCGTACGCATGATGCGCCGAATCCTATCTTATCGGTCAGATGTCATTGCATATCTAGACGACATCTGTCTTTTCAGCGATACTTGGGAAGATCACTATTCAGGGTTAGATGGATTGCTGTCTACTTTGCGTGAGCACAACCTGACAGCGAAACCCTCTAAAGCCTATATTGGTTTTAGCGAAATTTCTTTCCTAGGCCACCGAGTTGGTCATGGTTTCCTAAAGACAGAGGACCATAATACTAGTAAGATACTTAACATCTCAATCCCTAAGACAAAAAAAACAGGTGAGGAGTCTGTTAGGTCTTATTCAATTTTATGGCAGATTCATTCAGAATCTATCCTCTATAATGGCACCTCTCTCAACACTTCTAAAGAAAGGTTCGCCTAATGTGGTCCACTGGTCTCAGGAATGCCAATGCTCTCTGGATAAGATTAAAACACTGTTTTCAACACCACCTATTTTAGTGCTACCCACTAAAGATAAGACATTCGTTCTTCGTAGTGACGCTTCATCCACTGGGATTGGAGCGGCACTAATGCAAGAGTACTCTGGAACTCTGCATCCTGTAATGTATATTTCCAGAAAACTTAATGCGGCAGAAAGGAATTATTCGGTTTTAGACCGTGAGCTATTAGCTATGGTTTGGTCGATCCTCAAACTACAGAGATTCCTTCTAGGCGCACATTTCATAGTAGAAACCGACCAAAAAGCTCTTACTGCTATACAGAGTAAGAATTTGAAGAGCTCGAGGTCTACTCGATATGCAATTGCTCTTCAACCTTTTCATTTCTCTGTGCGAGCTATTCGTGGATCAGATAATGTGATGGCAGACATTCTGTCAAGATGCCCACATGATTCCACATAACTATTAGGGCTTAGACTTCTTGATATGTCTAGTTCTATAGTAGTTCCTTTTCTATATCATGATAGATACACATTTGTAATTTAATAATATAATGATTGTATCACTACATAGCGGTTCATGTATGTTTATTCACCGCTGTGCTTTGATGATTTTTTTCTTCATAAATCATAAATTTAAGATATCTAATACGTAATGATGATATGAATTTTTTAGGCATTGTGTAATTGCCAGAATTGTATTATACTTTGATGACACCTTCCTGGAAAAATATACTTGTAGAGAAATAATTTCTCTCAGTTTATGAGACACATTCTCACCAGTCGCTCCATAAGTCGACTTAGCCTCATATTAGGCGTTATAGGTATTCCTGATATTTTCATCTGCGCATTATTCATGCGTTGTGAGCCTATTGTACGTTGCTCCTAGATGTATTTCAAAAAAAAAAAAAAATGTTCCATTTTTTTTTCCCGGGAGGTGTGGTAAGACTGTTACGTGCAGTCTTTGATATCTTACAATATTATACATAGGTAATTTTTTAGTGCTTAAGGGAAAGTCATTATTGAGTTACTTCCCTTGAAAGTTGTGTCGGCTCTTTCGATCGCAGTTTTCTGCGATTTATTCTTTGTTTGGGTAGTAATAGATTGTTCTTGCTTCAGAATATCTATGGCCTGAATTTATGTGTATTGTTTGTCTGAGTAGGACGAGTCTGTCTTATATCTGTATATCTTTACGTATCTAAGTCGAACTATATGTTCTGTTGTCTCTAGAGAGGTCAAAGGCTATTCGGCGGATGTGTCGCTAGAGTGTGGTGTGATTTGGCTTCGTCCTGATAGGGACTGTGTGTTTTTGCTATGTCGGCTTGATGCCTTGAAAGAGTGATCTCAGTGGTTTTGGGGAAAGTGATAGTCGTCTAGACCTATCGTGTATGCTTTACCCCAGTGTTCATTCTTATTACCAAGGAATGGCAGTTTCATATTTCTTATAACAAGGTAATCCAAGATACTTTTATGAACTCTCGATCGAAGCCACCATTTTCGATAAGAGAATATATTTGACTCGATGAAAACGACTTCGATTCCTAGCAGCACTATATTCTGTAGAATGCAGTCAATTGTTCATGATCAAATCTACAGAGCAATGCAATGTTTTATGAATGACTAACTTTAGGACAGATTCATTATCTGTATTCAAAACGTGAGTGACAACTCACGAGTGAAGCCATCTTGGATCCAAACATGTAGTGACTTTCAAGAAGAGAAAAGGGGATGCCCGTATTATCGCTTGTTTAGTCCAGAGATCACTGCTACCCATGAGAACCCTTTATCAGCGGTTCAATATTATTATATGAAAAAAATATGTGCTGAACATTATGTTGAAGAATCGTCGCTAGACGAGATTAGGTCTAGAAGCCATCAGAAATATTATGTATAAGCTGACGTGCTTAGTCAGTGAAGTCAGATGATTTATATGTATGGGCGATACTGAGTGCTTGGCTACTGACAGTCCATTATACAATTATTCTACATGAGTGCCCATGTAACATTGCAAGACCATTTGTCCACTGTACTATGATGTATTATGGCAACCTGTGATTTGTCACTATCTGTGCTGTCGAGTGTGTACGTCCAATTAAACTTTAGAAAAGGTACACAGTCGTTGGTGTCGATGACTTCCGGTCATACATGAGTGTGAGAAAAGAACATTTGTCAACAACACGAACCCTTATCATCATTCGCACATTATACACTCCATCCATGTCTACACACCACTGCGTAGGTCAAGTTGACATTCCATACACTACAGTGGGGCAGGCAACACCATAGAGATCTTATCAACTGATGACGTTGATGACGCCTGTCTTCCAGCAGTACTTTATCAACATATATATATTATCCAACTTTATCAATCAGCTATGTTGCTGAGTTTTTCCCATCAAATTTGGTTAAACCTTCCATTATCTTCTAACTTTGTCGTCCTATACTTCCTTTCAGAATAACGTTTTCTATTGTCACAATATATTCAAACTTTCCACATGTCATAATATGCGACAGTCGTTTCTCCATGCTCCGTCGTAAGCCAATAGAGAAATAATGATGATTATAGGTTATTTACGCAAAATAATACTTATACGAGTATATGTGTTTGGTAATGAAAGTTAGACATTAATTGTATTGTTTCGCTTAACATTAATTTTGGGTCGATGGATTTCCCATTAAAAAAAAAGGATTCAACAAGATCAGTGGTCGCATTGTTGTGTGTGGATATTATATATATATATATATATATATATATATATATATATATATATATATATATATATATATATATATATATATATATATATATATATATATATATATATATATATATATATATGAGGAGTCAAAAAGTAACCTTAATATTTTTTTATTAACAGAATATGCACAAATAGGAATGAAAGCACTTAATCACTTTTCAACATAGTCCCCACCACGTTCAATGCAGGTGTGCCAGCGTTTCACTAATGCCTGGATTCCGCGATAAAAATAACTCTTCTGACTGACTGCGTAGCCACGTATGCACCGCCTCTTTCACCTCATCGTCCGTATTGAACTTCTTGCCACCGAGTGCCTCCTTGAGGGATCCAAACACATGATAATCACTCGGTGCGAGGTCCAGTGAATATGCAGGATGTGGAAGACACTCCAAACGCATATTCGTGATTTTCGTTACTGTCGCACGAGCTGTGTGCGGCCGCGCGTTATCATGCTGTAACAACACACCAGAACTGAGCACCCGCGACGTTTTGACCTGATTGCAGGTTTCAAGTGGTTCTGAAGCAGATCACAGTATGATTTGCTGTTGATAGTGAGTCCCCTGGACATGTAATGTTCCAGGATTGGGCCTTTACAGTCCCAAAAGAGAGTGAGCATCAATTTGCCGGCCGACCGCGTTGTACGGAACTTCTTTGCTTTCAGCGATGATGGATATCGCCACTCCATGCTGTCTCGCTTAGTCTCTGGCTGAAAGTAGTGGACCCAGCATTCGTCATCGTTGACTATACGGTGTCGAATGCCATCTCCTTACGTTTCATAACGTCGTGGGAGCCGCGCTGGTGTAGTGGTTACCAAACTGCGCTGGCGACCGGGTGACCCAGGATCAAACCCGGGCGAGGACATTTGAAAATTTTTCGTCGACCGGGATTTAAACATACTAACCTGAGATTTCGCCTCGAGTAAAAGCGGGCGTAAGAGAGAAAAAAAAAATTTCGTCGTAACAGTGTTTCACAAACATCCACACGACGTTCTTTCAGTTCGGGGGTGAATTGTTTTGGTACCCACCTAGCGGAGACTTTGTGGTACTGCAGCACGTCGTGAATGATGTGGTGCGCCGAGCCATGACTGATCTTCAATTCTCCAGCCACCTCGTCGATTGTTACCCGCCGGTTTTCCCGAATCACTCGATCAACTGCAGCGATAGCGTCAGGCGTAGTCGCAGTTTTAGGCCGGCCAGAGCGAGCTGTATCAGTCACAGTTGACACCCCATTTTTAAACTTCCTGTGCCACTCATAAATCTGCTGAAGTGACATACCAGCGTACCCATACTGCCTCTTCATGTCACGGATTGCCTCCCCTGCTTTGCAGTAGTGGTCCAACAGTGACGAAACTCAAGAGTATCTAATATTGGCTTCCAAGGTATCTACCTGTGCGCAAGATTACTCTTGGCAGAGATGTAGATATGAGATTAATGCCACTTCTACCTTAAGGGAACATTCACAAGATATTCCCAGAAGTCAAGAACAAAAGCTACTTAGGGCTGAGCAATTTCTTCTTCTTCTTCTTCGTCCTGAAAAGGACATTGGGTGCGTTGTGTCCGTTCACATCGAAGCTGCGATATTTGCGCCTTTCGGCCAACACATCCGACTTCAGCACGGCATTTTTGGGACCGGGTTAGCCTTCCCTCTTGGATCCCTTCTCACTCAGCCAGACTGCAGTGATGCAGCCTGTTTCCAGTACCACCACTTGGAGGTGGAGTAGGGTCTTGGTCAGCTCTGGTTCGCTGACCCTGACGCAGTCTAGCTATGGGTCGCTGACTGCATTCCTCACTGTTGGCGTGTCTTATGTCCCGCTGAGCAATTTGTTAACTTATTATCTGGTTTAGCCCGTTCAAGTCCCCAGTTGGTATAATCCAACGAAATCCCTCTCAGAAGGTATAGCTCTGTTTAGTGTAAATATATGTCTAAGTATTTATATATAGATATATTAATTATTCTGGCTCATACGTTTGCTTTCACACATATAACTGAATCAACTATTATTGTTTAGTTTTAAAACAACAGGTAACAGATTTAATAGTGAAATAGTCTTTAACAGGTTAAAATAAATATGGAAAGATTAGTGGAATTTTGATAGTTATAAAGTTCTCGTCATTGAGATGTAGGTGGGAATTTAACTTTATACTTAAAGTTTAACTGAAATTTCCTTTTTGCTGGTGCCTTTTAGTTAGCACTTAGCTTGTATGAGTGAGTCCTGCAGCTGTGGTTCATCAATTCTGTGATGACGAAAGCCTTCTCCACACTCTCTTCCACTGTAGGCGGTTATGGTGGATGCTTTTCTCTCACACTAGTGGCGTTCGTACCACAAATTGTCTGATGGCTTGAAACCACGAACCCAAATTTTTGGGAATACACAATCTCCTTGTGCAGATTTTTAGATGGACTCGAGCAATTTCGGTGCATATGCTCTCGAATCAATTTCGACTGAGAAATTCCTCTTATGACGGTGCTCTGTAAATCACTTTGGCCGGGGAAACTAGTAATTCCTCTTCGGCGGGTGTTCTGCGATACACTTGGTCTGGGATATTATTTCTCTAATGACTGATGATCCAATTCCTAGGTTTCCCGTCTTGTATTTATAAAGTCCTGGTCCTGAAGTTTTACAGTCTGTGTATTTAAATATGCGGGTTTAATCTTAAGGTTTCAGAGTTGCCCAAATACTGTCGCTCTGCCACTTTTGAAATAGGAATTCTAGGTCCGATCCTTCTCTTTCTGGCTGTTGGGAGTTGCTCGTATGAAGTTGCGAAGCTGTCTGTTCTATGTTTCTGAATTCACTAGATTATATCTCTTATTCTCAGTTCAATTCACAGCTGGTGTTTCCGCCGAATGTTCCAATGGAATTCATTGTATATTCCGGCATCTCACTTTAAACCAATCACATCTCTCTAGTACTGTTTGGGTGGGGAAGTTTAAAAAATCCCCTCGCGTGTTTACAATATTAATTTTAATATCCACGTGTGACCTCTTTATAATAAGACATAATATTGTTCCGGCTGCACCTATCTGCCTCCCACAATATTGTGACCATGTTTTCCTGGCGTAATGTCTTCTGCCAAGATGTCTACCCCGAGAGGTTATCCAATTATCGCCTTTATCTGCGTGCCTCCGCAAGACAGATGTCTGGTCAGACAATGTTGTCTTCTTTCATCGTACGCACAAATACAAGCTTGTGTCAACACGATCAGCAGCTTTTTACCGGGGTCAAATGTTGGATCGACACGTTTCCAAAGGTGGTCAGACGGATTCAAAGAGATAAGCAAGTGACCGGTCTGATGACTGGGTATTGTTACGATAATACTACAGTTCACCTGGCGGAACGTAAATACATCCGAGGAGTGGTAAACTTGATAAAGACAGGCCTATAGCAAATACTCCCATAGGGGAGTGGAGTGTTAGAGACTTTCGACTACTAGATTCAGCATAGAGAGAAAACAATGGTGCATAAAATATGCCACATAATAATGAATGAAAGGGCAAAAATTATGCAAAATAAAATCGATGAGTGAGAGGAAGAGAAAAATGAAGAAAAAAGTGATACTGACGGAGTGGACGTGAGATCGCACAACCATACTCCAGCTTCCTTCTTCTCATAACATGCTTCAAACAATCTGAATTGCTTCTTTCTAACCTTATATATATATATATATATATATATATATATATATATATATATATATATATATATATATATATATATATATATATAGTCATGCGTCGCTTAACGTCCACGATACGTTCTGTGAAATAGGACGTTATGCGATTTGGACGTTGTGCGAACACCATACTTTATATTTAGCAAAGTTATATGGGATACTGTAGTGTACCTGTATTGACTAAATAGCAAAGATACTGTACACATACAGTACTGTATTTCAGCTAATGTACTGCATCTGGCAAGGTAATACTGTCCATTTTAAAAATTTGCTGGGGCAAATAACCTCCCTCTACAATTAGTTTATCTAGGGTTTCGACAAAATCTTCTGCTGCCTTAGCATCAGCATTCGCAGACTCACCACTCACTTTCACATTATGCAGCGAAAAACGTTGTTTGAAGCGCTTGAACCACCCAGAACTAGCACTAAACTCGATATAGTAATCTGGTCCTGCTTTTTCTTTAAGCATTTCGAACAAGCTTCGTGCCTTAGCAGTGATCGTCAACGTGCTGAGAGGGATTCGCTTCTGTGTTTGGTCCAGGTCATTAGCAATTTTTCCATATCTGATATAGGTCCCTCTCGCATTTTCGTAAGCTTTGAAGCTTTCAGTGGAGCCGATCCTTTAACAGCTTGGAGAATTTTTTCTTTGTTCGTGACTGTCGAATGCGACATGCTCAAATCACGAGCTATAGCATTCACTGGTTTTCCACATTCATGATGTTTAATTACCTTTTGTTTCACTTCCAAATCGATACTTTTTCTTTGTCTCTTGCTGCTGCTATCACTAGAACTGGTTTTGCTGGGTTTGGGAGCCATGATGCCCTTCACGGTAATGTATTTTCGAAAGTTCACATTAAAATAACGATAGTAAGTACAGTACAGTACATACATAGGCCAGTAACATAGGCGTTTATTATGACTATCAAGACATATGTACTGTATTATAGGTTCTATATGTACTGTACAATTATACGCCTGGCATCGCAATTGCTTTGTACTGTATACAAGAGACATGAGATACACGTGTTGCGTGCGAGAAGCTTTTGCTTTCGTTACGTCCGCTTCGTCCTGTTCTCCGATTGGGATTTGGGAACTCTATTATAACCTTATGGGACCACGGACGTATATGCGGTCGGACGTTGTCCGAACGGATGTTATGCGGCGCATGACTGTATATCAGTTTTTCAGATCAAAGAGCAGTAGTTAAACATTGTATACATTTTAAACAGTAGTTATTGTCACTCACTAAGGCTGCTCCTTCTATTGATGCGCTAAACGTTACCATTTTTATATACGGCATTTATTTGTGCAGTGCATTGTTCCTTGCCAAATAACCAATAAAGAATTTTCTTTAAGGAGCGATTATCGGAGCTGATGAGCTAAAATGCGGCACCAGCCAATCTCTGATATATTTGTTGTCATGTGATAATTAATATTGCAAACAGTTTACATTTACCCGTTAAAAACTGGCATCAGATAGTGCACAAATAGGCTTAATCGTCATCTAACATAGCGGCAGGTAACCAAGAGCTGTGGGGTTCTACTTTATACACCATGGGCTCTCTTGGTAAAACGTGATGTACGTTTTCACATTACAGAGTGTTTGAAATTAGGAATAATAACAGCCTACGTGTAACTTTGACCTCTGCCGGGCGCTCTGCTTCATGCAGTTCCATCGATAGGAATGGTAAAAAAAAATGTGAAACTAAATAAAAGTTGAAGTAATTGTAGCTTGAGGTAATTGAAATGTTGACGTTCCTATCTTGTGTTGTTCATGAATAAGGTTACATTTACTAAGCTAGCTCCTGGGGTTTTTTTTATTGAGGACGTGGAAATAGTACATTTAGACCTGGAGATACTGAGCTTTCATTTCCGGCAGTAGAGGGGTAGTTAGAAATGTCCGAAGCTTAAACACTTTTTTATTTACACTCATCGAGAGATTTACCAAATCGTCCTTTGTGACCTACCGGTTTACACGATCTACCTGTTGCCGACCTGTGATCTACCTAGATTACTTTCCTTGAAATCTGACATCAAATCAAGTACACATAATTGTAATCAGCGTCTAACCTGATGAGATAACTTCTAAAACAGAAAATAGATAACTTCTAAAACAGAAAAAAATATCATTTAACATCACAGCTCGTTTTACTCGCTCGTAATGCCAGTTTAATGGCAGCAGTGGTTCTATATATTTTTCCTCCCCAGATAACCCAATTTAGACAATATCAAGCCTAAATGTTGATCTGACGTCAAACATTTCAAAATGTTGTCTAAATATATCAATATCACAACTTTAAAGCAATGTGTACCGTTTGCTGCAAACTGAACCCCAGCAAAGAAAAGTAACGACCTGACAACGAAATGCGATGTCTGACGTTTGTGAAAGATCTGTTAGCAACACACACTTTCTGTGTCAGAGATCAGACTGAACAACGTGATTTTCATTTAGGTTCTACAGGGATTGATACAATTGCAGGCTTTCCATGACATCACGTATCACAGGTAAAGGGATATGTATTTGTAAAGATGACTTATAGATAGCGAAAATAGCGTGATCTATGTGAGAAGATTATGGTACTGTATCTCCATACACATACACACATAATAATATCGGACACAAAATTAAATTAAACCTACTATTTTCCTTATGAAAATCACAACCAAAAGAGAACATGAAATGCTTTGTATTAGGCTTAGAAAGTGCTCAGTTTATCGTTCGTCCTAACACGTTCATTCTTGCAGCGAGGCGTTTACGTCATTTATATGTATGTACCTTCACATACCTAGGAAGCATAGTAACACCAGACGGCTTGGCAGGCAAAGACATCAACATCAGAATGAATAAGGCAAGAACAGCCTTCTTTAGCCTAAACAACATCTGGAAGTCCTCCCAATACAGCACAAGCACAAAATTAAGATTATATCAGAGCTGTGTGATTTCTGTGCTTCTCTATGGTGCGGAATGCAGGAGAGTTACAGAGAAGGAAATGTCGAAATTGTCCTCTTTTCACACAACATGCCTAAGAAAAATTTACCGAATCTTTTGGCCAAATACCATCACTAACCAAGATCTGCTTACTCGTAGCAAGCAAGAGGACATGCACACCATCATAGCTGGCAGACGCTGGAGCTGGGTTGGTCATGTCCTCAGAAGAGACCCCGATGCCATCACAAGAACAGCTATGCTTTGGACCCCTGAAGGAAAACGAAAGAGAGGCCGACCAAAAACAACCTGGCGGAGGACTGTGGAGGCTGAGATGCAAAGAATGAACCAGAGTTGGGGCACTGTACGAAGGATGGCCACCGACCAAGCAAAGTGGAATCAATTTTTTGTTGTCCTACAAGACGCCACTAGGCGTGATGGCCACTGACTGCTTTGACGGTCGGCGGCTAAGGATCAAAGAAGAAGAAGATGTATGTACCTGCATGAAATATCCAGGGTGCTACTTACTTCTCTTATTGTTGTCTAATGTCTTCCTTTCTTTTCTTTCTTTCTTGCAAGTGCCTGCCATTAACCTGTTCTCGTTATCTGTCTGCTGCAATGATACCAACTGTAGTGGAAGCCTCTGTTCCTTAAGGAGTGAAATAAATTTCTTACACGATCATATCCTCCTAATAACCCAGTAGAATATCAGACTAACTTTGTGTAGAGCAGGGTTTCTCAACTCGTTCCACTAAACCGTAGGGTTCTTCCAGAGATCGAAAGGTTTTCCGCCAGATATCGTAACTGAAAAAAAGAATAATAAATGTCGTTTTTTTTTTTTTAAACTTTGCGCGCCAGAGGGTGCTAGTGCTGGCAGTGAATGAGCAGGCCCGTATGGCAGTGATTGGACCGTGCTCATTCTTACACATCCTATATTTAATTAGCGTCTTGCAGAGTAGAAATTTGTAAGAAGACTGTAGGCCTACTTGGGAAAGGTTACATAAAAATCAAGTAGAAAATTTTTTTTTTTTTTAAAGGAAAAAGTTTAAATCTCTTGTACCTACACTACTGACTTGCATTATAGTTGATATCCTTTGTGGGGAGAGAAAACCCACACAAAAATAGTAGGCTAGTAAGTTGGCACAAATAAACAGATTCACAGGGAAAAAAATCATTCTCTACTCAAAACAGCACTGAAAATTTGTATTGGATTATTATACTTACATCTTGCTGATGACGCTAAGGTAACGTGAGCTGTAGCTATAATAATTTATGTGAACGGGTTCCCTGAGACTTGATCATTATTTCAAGGGTTTATCCAGGATAAAAGATTGTAGGAAGGCTGCTGTAGAGTATCAAACTAACCAGCAGAATATCTCATTCACACAATGGGGGTGCTGGGGACAGAAGTTAGGGGTGTCCTACTAGACAGCTATTGTTATTGGTTTCGTAATGTTATCTTTGGAAACGGAAATTAATCCGCACAAAAGAAAAAACAAAACAACAAATTAAATAGCTGTGCTACTGAACAACAATTCATATTAAAGTTATGTTATGGACCATGAAAACATTGTCTAACAACATCCAAGAAAAAAACAAAACAACAAATTAAATAGCTGTGCTACTGAACAACAATTTATATTAAAGTTATGTTATGGACCATGAAAACATTGTCTAACAACATCCTAGAAAGACTATAGTTTGGTTTGGTTTTAAGGACTATCTTCATTGCACACGGACTACTCCATCAGTGCTCCAATCTCCTCCCTTAGATCACACAAGGAGGATCTCAGCACTGTGCACGAACTCCGTAGCACCGGCGAGAATCCCAATGTGTGTATATAGGAATCACACATTCCATAAATATTATTGTTGTGGGTAGGTTTCTAATTGTTAAATTTTGCCAGGGCAGCGGCCTGATAGGCCTACTCTTTACGATTTCCAACTGCCGTGGAACGTGCTCAACTTGCACACGGGACCTCCTACTTTTTCGCCCTTATCCGAGAAGGCAACGCATCCGATCTCACTACCCATGAGACCAGGGTGGAGTATGATATCCTTAGGACCACTGGTTCTGAAACAAATGTTTCCATAAAATATATTCCCTTAACTGGGAATCGAACCCGGTACCTCTGGAACTTGAGGCGGACGCCGTACCTCTTAGCCACTCCGACCCCAGAAAGAATCTTAAATCTGAGCAAGCCTGTGTCGTTTCCAGGGGCCTCTAATCAGACAAAGAAAGTACGTGACTATTGTTGCGACAGTCATGTCGTCAAATGTGAAACTGTGCATGAGGCTGGCAACCTCATGCTATTAAACAAACAGCTACAGAAATTATCGCTACAAGAGGATGTCACATGACATAAGTTTCCTCAACATAGGGGCCATCAGGAGTCGTTGCTCTATGCTCCATAATGAGTGAAGAATGAAATAGTCTGATGATGAAACCTGATGGTCTAACGTCCAACGTTCTCTGAAAGTCATACCAATGTGGCCAATGAACAAAGAACTTGTTTTGATTGCGCGGATAGTATCCGTTTCGATAATTCTGTAGTAACAGTGCCTAGTTCAACCAGACTGGTGAACTATCTAAGAAAACTAACAGCAGATGACAAAGCTTGCAACCTTTCCGTATTGTGACAAACTAGATATGACTTATTGGTGCCACGCTACATTTTTCTCCTACTTTAATGCGCTCACATAGGAACGTCTAGGCAGTCTGTCGCAGCCTTCACTCACCGCCATCTAGATTCTGACTATGCAGTTGGTGAAGGCATTTTGTCAGTTTATATCTCTCAAAGATCCACGAATCGTTCTAGTCTCTGATTGTCTTGATAAAATAGACACATTACCATCTATGCGATTTTAAATTTTTTGAATGCATAGAATTGTTTTCATTGACTGGTTATCAGTCTCAAACTATTAGTAAGTTCTTTTTTGCGCTTTTCCGAGAAACTAAAATACTATTTATTAAATTTCTTCGTTTTGTACACAAGCATAATTATTCTCCTCTTCCCCCCCCCCCCATATTATAACAGATCTTGCTCAGGCAAAGGCGTAGCTAAAGAGTACCATTCAACCATATGGAGAATAATATTATCAGATGTGACTGACTACACACGAGAAGTAACGATTAAAAGGCAGCCATATGGATGCAGAAAGGGAGTATATAGCTGTGGAAGATGTATTTAAAAAACGTACTCAACCACACAGTGGGGCCTTGTATACATATACAGACGGGTCAGCCACAACAGAAAAAAAAATTGAGGAGGATGAAGGAAATAAAAGAACTGACAGGAAATCCACATGTCATTGGTCATTTGAAAGTTTCCAACAAACTTCAAAGTTGAGGTAGAAGCATTTTAAACATTCGAAAAAAAAAAAAAAACATCGTGGGAAAACTTGGGAAAATGCTGTTGCCAAGATAGTGTTCTTTGCAGATTCTCTTTTAGTGATGGCTGTCTAAAGGAACCGTAAAAACAACGAATTAGACAACATCTCAGAAAGACTAATGAAAACCAGCGATAAATTCAACATACTGGATTCCCACCACTGCAAGGTATGTGAATATGAACAGTGAGACATGCCAAACAAACTTGGAGCGAAATTCCAACTGTAGACAATACATAAGAGAGGGGAAAAGCAATAATCAAAAATGGCTTCCAAGAAAAATGGCAGTGAGAACACACACAGTCACTTAGGCTTGGCTCCTTATCAAGAAGAGACCAAATGATACTGAGAGCTGATCACTGCAGACTCTAACACCATCTGGTCAACAAATTTAAAGATCAGACAGGCTTACATGTGTCCATGTGGGCAAGCAAACAGCAGAACGAACGTGTCCTTCAGGGTAGGAGCGGCCTGATAGCATGACTTTCACCAACCCTTTGAGAAACTGTATGACGAGTGCAGAAACCTGAGAGACACCTCCAACTTGATCAGAGAAATGGGTGTAGTTACACGACAGCAGCTCAAGAATCTCTTCGTATATTGTCCTGTTATACTCTCTCTCTCTTTCTCTCTCTCTCTCTCTCCGCTGCCAAGCACAGTGTGTACATGTATATAAAGATCTCAAAATACTGCCTCTAAGAAAGCGCTTTCTGTTCAACAAAGCTAAATTTGTTCACAAAATCCTGTCACAGAATGCTCCAACATATCTGTGGCCAATGTTCAAATACAGTGAAAGACGCAGTCAACGCCTTAACAAAATACAAGTGCCCAAGCCTAGGCTTGACTTATTCAAGAAAAGCTTAGCTTACTCTGCTGCTCATCTCTGGAACTATCTTCCACATTATCTGAAAGATAACAACCTCAGTCTCTATTCATACAATCGTAAACTTTTCGATTACTTTATGAGTTCTGATTATCTGCCCCCCTAATGTGATTATTTTTCCGAACAAATGATATAATATCGAATGTAGGTTTAATGATGATGATAGTGTTTTTTCAACATATTTTGTTTCATGGTGATACTTAGTTTGTATTTTTCAACATACTTTATTTCATGTTTATAATTAGATACTGTGAATGTGAGTATGCTAGTATTTTACCTTTATAACGTTGAATTCCTTGAATTGATGGGTAAAATGTATGTGAGAATAAATGAAATCAGTATAAAAGACGAGAGAAAGGAAGGGCAGAATGTCAGACGGGCCTGCGTGCCCAATTCTCAACCCTTTGAAAATAAAGTTCGTTCGTTCGTTCTCTCTCTCTCTCTCTCTCTCTCTCTCTCTCTCTCTCTCTCTCTCTCTCTCTCTCTCTCTCTCTCTCTCTCTCTCCGGCGGAGAAATCCGAATGGACGGACGTGTTTTTGATCTGCTCTCACATTTCGCAGTATTAACGCAGGAAGTTTAAGTCACATTCCGTAGATTTTTATATCAGTATATTGGTTATTAGACGGTGAAATTTTTAAACATTATACTGTGTTAATGTAATGTGTAACATTTTATAGAATACCGTTGAAATGTGTATCAGTTTTTTCTCTATGTTATTGGAGGATATTTTCAACAATGACTACATGACTCATCTGAATGTGACCTTCGCCAAAGCAAGAGGTCAGTTGTTGTTCAAGCGTTACTGTCAAACATCATAAAATTTTCCCGGTATACAATGTTCCTCACCGATAACAAACTCCCCTGTGGAATGTAACAATGTCATGCTTGGAAGAAGGCGTTAGTTCGCAGCTAACAGTGGGCCCCAGGGACGCTCGTTTAAGACCAACGACCATAAAAAACTATGCTTTGAACAAAGAGAGGGCTATTCACGTAAAACTTAAAGGTTGTAGAACCTGGTCCGTTATAACCTTGAAGCTATCAAGTCAAGGAAAATGTGTAACTATAACATTCCAGAACACCTTTCAGTACGAGGCATTTCGTTTCATTGTCATTAAATACTACAAAACAGGACTTGTAGAGTCAAGAACAGACATAAATGGTGCACTAGTAGAAGACGTTATAACAACACCACTTCTCAAAGTTCACCTTTATCACACTAAGAACAAAATTATGGCCCAGGGGACTGCCGCAGCTATCGAATCATGGTTAGAAACAGAATTTGAAGAATTAAAAGAATCTGCAAAAATTGTCTGATGTTGAGTCAGAAAACACTAAAATGGACTCTGCTGTTTCTATGCCCCACTTGGCAGTAGACACAATGATTCCAGGCATAAATGACTTTACTACCGACAACGACATTCTCAACATCAGCTGCAACCCAATTTCTCACAGTGAATCAGAAATTCTACCTTCTGCAGTATTGGATAAAATAACAGACACCCCTACAATTTGTAAACCTATGTTGGCCATCGAATACCCCATGGACCATGAAAATATACGAAAAGCTGAAACTGTATCTCTTGAGCAACAAAAAGAAGACACCACGAAGTTACCTGTGTCGTGCTGCCAGGAGCTAATGCAAAATATGGAGGACACGCTACGAAGTTTAATTGGTGATCTCATGTCTAGTATACAGACATCGCTCAAGGCCAAAAACGAACTTCTTAAAAGGGAGATAGTATCTCCGAGGGAAGACAATTCTAGCATGAAGGACATCATCGAAAAACTGCAGAGAGACTTCTCACTCTATAAGATAAGACAACCAGATCATCCTCAAACAATAGTAGAAGATTGCGAAGAATCCATACATAAAAATACGCCAAATCAGCAAAAAGGTCACCATCAAACTGTACACAAAAAACACGAAGAGACACTCACAAACACAACATATCCCATTGGAGTCAAAATTACCAACAGATTTCAAGTTCTTGAGGATTATTCAACAGAAAATGAGCAGGTATCAGCATCCCTACCAGACAACGTTCCAGTGCCCGAAAACCCAATTCACAAATCTCAGAGCCATCACGACAGTCCACAAAAAGAACACCATAAAAGGCAGCAGCATCAATCAAATAGAAAACAAAGTGAAGAAATACGTAGTGACGTTACACATATTGTAATTGGTGACTCCCTCTTGAAGGGTATTTATTGTGAAAGAATGTCCACTACAAGAGAAGACATCGTTTCAGTTATGACAGTGCCGGGGGCTGGTATTAAAAGACTACTGGACATAATTAATAAGTTCGATATTAATCACAAGATAACAAAAACAACACTACATGTAGGAATTAATGATATCATGAATGAGCAGAGCCTAAACCCCTCAGGATTGGTGGCTACAATAAAACAAAAATTTCCCAAAGCCTCCATCTTTATTTCATCAATGCTATGGGTTTCAGCGTCGCACAGCGGACACTTACAACACAAAACTACAGAACTATTGTAAACAAAACGGCCTTGGCTTCATCAACAATACTCCATTCTTTACATCTAACTCAGGAGCACCTAAGAAACGACTCTACAGAGATCAAATTCACACATCCACACTGGGAAGCAGCATCCTGGCCAAAAACATAAAATATCCAGAAAGGACACAACAAGACAGCTCAACCCATATAGAGAATGCAACGAAATCTACTGAGACATCAACCTATAATCACAATACATCACAAACCCCACCTACCCCTCAAAGAAGCACACCTATTGCAAGCAGGCAGCCTTCCAGCTATCACAACGCCACTTTCAATCAGGAAGCCGAATCTTATGATACCATGTTTTCCCCATTAGTCACAAGGCAGCCCCACTCAGGTACCTCTACCAACAGTATTCCAATGTCCCAAGCTCAGAATACTCCTACCACACTACAACAAGGACGGAAGAAATCAGAGATCACCATGCTTCCTCCCCTAGTTCTTATTATCGTCCTCAGTGGAACCCTGAACTTGTCTATCTGATGCAATTCAGCCCTGCGTCACTTAGACAAGCATTAATGATGTCTGCCCAACGTCACTGTAAAGTTTCTCTTCTTCTTTATTTGTTTATTTCCCACTCTGTAAAGTGTCAGTCTGTATGCTCTGTAAGGAAGAGTGGTGTGTTGTTGAGATCAGGCATGCTCCAGTCTACCCAGCTGTAAATGGGTAACTCACCCTAGTCCTGAGTTAGGGAAGGCAAAGGCTCCAGGGGAAGCAGGCCCTAAACTTGGTCACTCCAACCGACGCAGGATGGTGTATGTATGAAGTAGAAGTGTAGAGTGTGATTACCGCGAATGGTGTACTGTTCGTGTGCTGACCAATATAACCACTCATACACTTGTGTCTACAAGGCACCAATGCAGACTGCTGGAATCTTTGTTTACTCAATTTATTCAGACGTACACACTGGGACATACGAGTACATCATGGTATGTTGACATATCAATTTGTAGGTATACATAGCAGATCTGAAGTCATGACACATTCAGAAATAATGGGCAGTACATCAAAAGTTCAATGTCATGATACATTATGGCCGCATCCCCCTATCTGACTAAACGCGTCAGTGAAGGCAGATCGGTAAATAACTAAAGTTACTTGACGTCCATAATTTGTAGCATATATTATGAAACCACGAAAGAGGGGGTTTCTAGCAAGATTGAGATCTCCCTGTCACTGTCCGATAATAGGATAAATAATCTGTTCTCTTGGCAGTGATCAAAACATATGATGACCGAAATCTAACATGGCCGCCTCCCTGAGTTGTCGTTCACTCATTCATAGGAAGGAGAATATAAGCCAGAGTTAATTTATAATGGGTATATAAATGATTTCATAAATGTTCCCATACAGCTCTACGGTGATCAGGTTAATTCACGTAGCCATAACCGCTGTAGGAAAGTCTGTCATCTTTGTCGATACAAAACACGACCCTAGCGATACGAAGCACAATGTTCCATCTAGGTCGAATCGACATGAGATCATCAAAATAGGGTCTGGCAATACATGGAGTCCGAATTATACATTGTACCGTACTTTAGGAGAGTCTCTAACATAAACTATAGTAGAGATACCATCTCCTTTAGAAGAAAACCACTTCATGAATCATATTTCCTTAAGAATCTACCAGCCCTTTGAAAAGTGCGTACCCGCCATTATCACGGTACATCGGAACTCATCACGACTTGTCAAGACAACTCATACTTCCGCTAGACCGGAATAACAAGAATCTAGTCCCTCCTACCCATCCAAAATATACAATATAGGACTGATTCTACTTGTACTAATAATATGTAATACATATGAATTCAGGCCAGAAACACAATAAGCAAATTAATATATTTTCTGGCCCTAAAAAATAAGTACAAACGTAAGCGCAATATCCTTGCGCCGGATCAATATCCAGAACGATTACTCCTATAATCAAAAGTGTGAATCAAACATGGATTCTCTCGCTTTTACCATAGACAGCATTTTCATACACAAATGAATGAATGTCTATATTTTTCCCATATTAAATAGCCATATCGATTTTTTGTAATATGTGCGTCAAAATATGCACGCAACAGATTACCACACCCCTCGGGGAAAAAAAATGGTACTTTTTTTTTTTGAAATACATCTAGGAGCAACATACAATAGGCTCACAACGCACCAATAACAATGCGCAGATGATAAGCATAAGTTTTATGACCTTAGAGAAAGTATTTCTCTAAGTATAAATATTTCCAGAGAGGTGTCACCAACGCATACTACAATATTAGCAATGACACAATTTCCACATTAGTTTATACATAAATTTCATCTAAGATATCTTAACATCATGATCATCAAAGACGAAAAACATTGAAAGATCAGCGGTGAATAAATATCAATGAACCGCTAAGTAGTGTTACAATCAATATATGATATATTACATATGTGTACACATTTCAACATAGAAACAACTGTATCAAAGTTGTATAACAGTTATGAATCATGTGGGCATCTAGACAAAATATCTGCCATCACATTTTCTGACCCACGGATAGCTCGCACCGAAAAATGAAATGGCTGTAGAGCAATCGCGTAACGCGTTGATCTCGCGCTCTTCAGATTTTTACTCTGAATAGCCGTAAGAGCTTTCTGGTCAGTTTCCACAATGAAATGCGCGCCCAGAAGAAATCTTTGCAGTTTAAGGATTGACCAAACCATAGCCAATAATTCACGGTCTAGGACCGAGTAATTCTTCTCTGCGGCATTTAATTTCCGAGAAATATACATCACAGGATGCAGAGTTCCAGAGTACTCTTGCATTAGTGCAGCTCCAATCCCGGTGGATGAAGCGTCACTACGAAGAATAAATGTCTTATCCTTAGAAGGCAATACTAGGACAGGTGAAGTAGAAAACATAGTTTTAACCTTATCCAAAGAGGATTGACATTCTTGAGTCCAATGGACTACATTAGGAGACCCTTTCTTTAGCAAGGAAGAAAGAGGTGACATAATGGAGGACAGATTCGGGATGAATCGTCCATAAAATTGTATTAGACCTAAGAGACTTTGTACTTGCTTTTTAGTCTTAGGAATAGAAATGTTAAGTATCTTACTTGTATTATGGTCTTCTGTTTTTAGGAACCCATGACCAACACGGTGTCCTAAGAAAGATATTTCGCTAAAACCAATACATGCTTTCGATGGTTTCGCTGTCAGGTTATGCTCGCGTAAGATAGACAATAGTTCATTTATACCATTATAGTGATCGTTCCAAGTATCACTGAAAAGACAGATGTCATCAAGATACGCAATGACATCTGAGCGATGAGATAGGATTCGACGCATCATGCGTACAAATGTTGCAGGGGCGTTCATAAGACCGAAAGGCACGAAATTCCATTGGAATAGACCCCTAGGCGTCGAAAAAGCAGTAAACGGTTTGGCGTGTTCGGATAGTGGAACTTGCCAATATCCCTTAGACAAATCGAGTTTAGTAAAGAAGTGAGAATTCGATAGTCTCGTAAGTAGCTCTTCTAGTAAAGGCATAGGTTCAGCATCGAATTTAGTCACTTGATTCAATTTGCGATAATCCACGCAAAGACGTATGTTATTGTCTTTTTTCCGTACTAGAACCATCGGCGAAGAATATGCTGATGTGGATGGTTCAATAATTTTTAACTCTATCATCTCATCTAACTCTTTCTCTACCTGTGCTTGAAAATGTATCGGGATAGGATACGGTCTGACTCTTATAGGACTATGGTCAGTAAGAATAATGTCATGTTGAATGACATCAGTTTGACCAGGAATGTCAGTAAGGACATCCTGAAATTGTTCTAACATAGTAGAAACTTGTTTCTGCTCTCCTGGAGATAATTCTGGAGAAATTGCAACATCTTTCCATGATTCATTAGAGTGAAGAGGATCATTGGAAAAGGTAAATTTACATCCGAGAAACTCGTTTCCTCATCCTGTATTACTGACAGAGATGAGTACTGTCCATGTTGGACTGGAAAATCGTCCGTTGCCTGGAAAACAGGTTGTAAATAATCAGGACGTTCATGGAATTCCGTGAGCATGTTGATGTGGAAGGTTTTACGCTTCCCCGTCAATATCGACGATATAGTCAACATCGGAAACCTTTGATATTATATCGTACGGACCTTTCCAAAAAAATGAGAAGTCTATTTTCCCTACAAGGTAGCAAGACAAATGCTTTGTCACCTGGACAAAGTTGTCGCAAACATCTCTTTTTATTGGCAAATTCCCTTGCCTTCTGTTTCGCAAATTCAGAAGAAGCAGTTGCCAATTTGCATGCTTCAATAATCTTGTGTCTAAGTGCGATGACATATTCATAAGAGGATTTTGTGTCATCGACAATATTATCAGCAGTTATAAGATCATGAAGTAAGGACATAGGACCTCGCGGTTTCGCGCCAAAGACAAGTTCAAAGGGAGAAAATCCTGTATGTTCGTTGGCGACCTCTCTATATGCAAAGAGAGCCGCGGGTAAAACCCTATCCCAATCCTGAGGATGATCTTCTGTTATCTTACCTAGTAGGTTTTTCAGAGTTCTATTCAAACGTTCCACCATCCCATTGGACATAGGATGATAAATACTACTCAGCGATCTCTCTATCTTCAGAGTCGACATTACTTGAGACATGGTATCCGATATGAGTTGGGTACCATGGTCGGATAATATTTCTGCTGGAAACCCCAGACGAGAAAATATTAACCAAAGAGCATCTGCGACATCAGCAGTAGTTATGCTCTTTAGAGGAACAGCCTCCGGCCAACGTGTGCACATATCAACACACGTCAAAATAAATTGGTGTCCTCTAGCAGACTTTATCTTAAATGGACCAATGATGTCTATCGCCATTTTTTGAAATGGCCGAATGGGAATGTCTGCAGCCTGAATAGGTGCATCATGGCGTGGACCTCTGGATTTAATCTCTTGACATACTTTACAAGATCGACAATAGATTCGTATGTCCTTATTCACAGCAGGCCAAAAGAAAGATTGAAGAACTCTAGCTTTAGTACGGGAAAAACCCATATGTCCAGCACACTGCGAATCATGAGCGTGCTGTAAGATTTTAACTCTCATATTTTTAGGCACAAGGATTTGAGAATGAATGGACTTAGCGGAGTCTTGTACCATACGTACAAGTACGCCATTCTCATCGTAATCCAAGATTTACGATTTGTATCCTTATTCGGATCACCTTTTGTTGCCAGAGTAAAGAATTTCTTTAGAGTAGGATCATCTTCCTGCTGTTTGATAAAGGAATCGTGGGAAATCTCCAAGGGATCATCTTGGATCTGCGCATCATTATCTTCAGAATGTGAAGATTGTGGCATATTAAGAGCTTGAGCCCTAGTGATTACTGCATTAGCAGATTGCATATTAACATTTTCCCAATTAGAGATTTGCTGTGGAGTGCATTCTTTCACTCCATGAATGCGACCGATGATAAGATCAGCGATCGGATTCGGCAAGAGACATGCTTGCACCTCTCCTGTAAAGAAAGGCGTAGCAATATTGATAATGGCAGTGGAGTACTTCTCCAATGTGCCACCAAATGTTACACATTTGACTATATTGCCTGTAGCTCGAGAAGGATTTACGAGTGATTGCCTCACTCCAATGGTAGTGCACCCCGAATCGAAAAGAATTGACACCGGAGTACCATCTATTAGGCCCCTATTAAAGACAAGAGCACCCCTTCCATTATGCGCAATTGACGCATGGAGAGCGGGAAGCGGGTGACCGCAGCTTAAAGTAGAAACTGTGGTTGGATCGAATAATGTTTTGCATTGCAAACACTCAGATGCTCTAGCAAAATCGAAAGCGGAATTTGCTACACTGTTGGAGTCTTTTTTATCATTATTCTGATTATCGGTGTCGTGGAACTCCTGTTGTGCAGAGTTAGCCTGGTAATAAGATTTACCATGTCTTTTGTGTTGTGATCTACCTCGGTTATAATTGTCTCTATAATTATTATTGCCTCTGTTATAACCCCTATTTGGGTTTGAATCATAATATTCATGATCATAATCATCCCGCTCGTTATATTGAGTATCCCTGTAATATTGTTTCTGTTGTCTCCATGAAGCACTTGGGTAGTTCCTATAGCTACTCCCTTTTCGAGAATTTCTAACATTATGGGTACCTCTCGCGTGTCGAGGACTATCAGCCCGATTCCAGTTCTTCGAAGAAGAACCCTGATTTGAGTGGTTATCTTGGTTTTGATACTTATTCCAATTAACCTTTTTATCAAATTTATTTTTAGCTCCTTGGAATTTGTGTGAGTAATTCTGATTATATTCTGTTGCCGAAGCAACTGGCATACTCTCTTTAATGTTAGAGTTACTAAGAATCATGTCAGGGTGTGCCGTGGCATACTGGTCACAATATTCTTCCATTTGCTTTATTGTACCAGGTTTACGCTCATGTAAGAACTCTAGGAATGATTTATTTACAGAAGACATGACCTTGTCTCTTAGCAATAAATCCGTAAGACCATCAAATGTTTTCTCTGTTTTGGATAATTCAATCCATCGTGAAAGTGTAATTCGTGCTTTTGAGATGAAATCTGAGAATTCTACACCTACCTCAGGTCTCATTGTTTTAAACAAAAGACGGTAACCTTCCTCAGACAGCTGATATCTCTTTATCAAAGCTGCCCTAACAGCATCATAATTATCTTTGTCGGCCTCTTCAACAAAATATAACTTACTTAGGGACTCCCCTTTTAGATTTTCAGACAACTGATTCACATACTGTGATTTGTCAACATTATGAGATCGACAAGCCCGTTCAAATCTAGAAAGCCAAAATGTTATGTCATCACTGGTAGGGTTAAACGCTGGTACCTTGACCTTGTACACAAAGGGTTTACCATTACTACCAGATGCCTGATTAACATTACTCATATATGTCAATTTTAATTTCTCTAATTCAAACTCATGTTCTCTTATTGCTTTTCTCTCTTCTGCCTCTCTATCTAATCTTTTCTGTTCTGCAGCAGCAGCAGCTTCTAATTTTTTCTGTTCTGCAGCAGCAGCAACTTCTAATTTTTTCTGTTCTGCAGCAGCTTCCAATTTTTTCTGTTCTGCAGCAGCAGCAACTTCTAATTTTTTCTGTTCTGCAGCAGCTTCTAATTTTTTCTGTTCTGCAGCAGCAGCAACTTCTAATTTTTTCTGTTCTGCATCAGCTTCTAATTTCTTCTGTTCTGCCTCAAATCTCCTTTCCTCCACTTGCATCTGCAATTTCTTAAGTTCAGCAGCAGTATCAGCTTCTTTTTCTAATCTTTTTTCTTCAGCTAGAGCTTTCCTTTCTTCTGCAGCAGCTTTTTTTTCTTCTATTTGAAGTTTTCTCTCCTCAGCCGCAGCTTTTTTTTCCTCAGCAGCAGCTTTTCTTTCTTCAACAGCAGCAGCAATTTTTTTCTCTTCTGCAGCTAATGCTTTGTCATATTGAGCAACAGCCCATTGTTCTAAGTCTTTTCCAGTCTTATCAAGAGATTTTCCTTGTGCAATAAAATAATCTAATGTAGACATATTGTCTTCTTAAATCAGAAACCTGAAAAAGTAAATAAATTACCCTATCTCACTTTAATGGGAGACAAGTCTATACCATAGACTTAGTCTTAGTCCAAACTTGTATGGTTTATAATAACCAATGATAACTTGAGTACCTGTGGACAACAATAACTGTATCTCAAATACTGTGGGGGATAAGCCTTACAAAGGTCTTTTATACCTCAATGTAATCAAAGATCACTTGAGTACCTGTGGAAAAAAATATTTCCCTTTACCAATCACTTTGGGAGACAAGCCTTACAAAGGTCTTGTACATTTTGTTTTATAACAATAACAATCATAAAGTACTGATCTGTACTATACTATCAGTGTATACCACTATACGTCATATGTCAACTAAAGACATTACAAAGGACAAACAAGAAAAGACAATCTGAAAACATTTGCAGAGATCAAATTAAATTAAATAGGAGAAATGAAAAAAAAATGATCACAGAAACCGTGATGATAACTGCAATAATATAACAAGACAAATAACGCCACAGTGTATAAACATAAGGGTGTAAAAAACTGAAATGAAAGGAAAGATGAGACCTACAATTATACAAACAAATCAAACAAAACTAAGGAACACAAAATTATTAACAAAAACAACGAAGAAAAGAACACCTCATCACAACTAACAGAAATAGCAGCAAATTGTTGCTAACAAATTTCCAATTAAGAAAATGTGTACCTATAGAATACTAGTACCAGACCAATGTCACTCGGCATACCTTGTACTAGTCACACAGAACATAAACTAATTTAATACATAACAAATAACATGTAAGCATAAATAGCATATAGCATACAATATAATTTATGTCATGAATGGAATGTGTTGCAGGTATAGTGTTGTAAAGCAGGCACAGTTTATTTTAATACTAATAACTTGCCACTTTATTCAGTAATAGATTTAATTTTAAACTATTACACTGTCATTTTTTTTTCGTTGAGCATATGAAGATCCAACGATGAACTATGCACTTTATGTTCAACAACACTGTGATTCTTCTGTACGTTGAGAAATGTCAACAATACTGCTCCAGATATTTTCTACACTTGATACCACTGTCCTGTGTAATACTGTCTGTACAGCGAAAAACTGTCAACAAGCGCTGACCTAGATACAGCATCCTATCGGTAATACAGGTCAAGCTGACATCGACTGTATAGCTGTCCTACTGGTGTTGATGTGTTCAAACAAATGTTCTTTCAGCTGTAAACTGTGATTCTCAACACAAAACTGCGTAAGCTGGACCCAGGAATCTGGCTCGCCACTGTAAAGTTTCTTTTCTTCTTTCCACTCTGTAAAGTGTCAGTCTGTATGCTCTGTAAGGAAGAGTGGTGTGTTGTTGAGATCAGGCATGCTCCAGTCTACCCAGCTGTAAATGGGTAACTCACCCTAGTCCTGAGTTAGGGAAGGCAAAGGCTCCAGGGGAAGCAGGCCCTAAACTTGGTCACACCAACCGACGCAGGATGGTGTATGTATGAAGTAGAAGTGTAGAGTGTGATTGACGCGAATGGTGTACTGTTCGTGTGCTGACCAATATAACCACTCATACACTTGTGTCTACAAGGCACCAATGCAGACTGCTGGAATCTTTGTTTACTCAATTTATTCAGACGTACACACTGGGACATACGAGTACATCATGGTATGTTGACATATCAATTTGTAGGTATACATAGCAGATCTGAAGTCATGACACATTCAGAAATAATGGGCAGTACATCAAAAGTTCAATGTCATGATACATTATGGCCGCATCCCCCTATCTGACTAAACGCGTCAGTGAAGGCAGATCGGTAAATAACTAAAGTTACTTGACGTCCATAGTTTGTAGCATATATTATGAAACCACGAAAGAGGGGGTTTCTAGCAAGATTGAGATCTCCCTGTCACTGTCCGATAATAGGATAAATAATCTGTTCTCTTGGCAGTGATCAAAACATATGATGACCGAAATCTAACATGGCCGCCTCCCTGAGTTGTCGTTCACTCATTCATAGGAAGGAGAATATAAGCCAGAGTTAATTTATAATGGGTATATAAATGATTTCATAAATGTTCCCATACAGCTCTACGGTGATCAGGTTAATTCACGTAGCCATAACCGCT
The DNA here is from genome assembly GCA_024509875.1 of Oreohelix idahoensis. Taxonomy (NCBI): domain Eukaryota; kingdom Metazoa; phylum Mollusca; class Gastropoda; order Stylommatophora; family Oreohelicidae; genus Oreohelix; species Oreohelix idahoensis. The sequence continues at coordinate 29,927 of JAMPIV010008678.1, forward strand.
GTAGGAAAGTCTGTCATCTTTGTCGATACAAAACACGACCCTAGCGATACGAAGCACAATGTTCCATCTAGGTCGAATCGACATGAGATCATCAAAATAGGGTCTGGCAATACATGGAGTCCGAATTATACATTTTACCGTACCTTAGGAGAGTCTCTAACATAAACTATAGTAGAGATACCATCTCCTTTAGAAGAAAACCACTTCATGAATCATATTTCCTTAAGAATCTACCAGCCCTTTGAAAAGTGCGTACCCGCCATTATCACGGTACATCAGAACTCATCACGACTTGTCAAGACAACTCATACTTCCGCTAGACCGGAATAACAAGAATCTAGTCCCTCCTACCCATCCAAAATATACAATATAGGACTGATTCTACTTGTACTAATAATATGTAATACATATGAATTCAGGCCATAAACACAATAAGCAAATTAATATATTTTCTGGCCCTAAAAAATAAGTACAAACGTAAGCGCAATATCCTTGCGCCGGATCAATATCCAGAACGATTACTCCTATAATCAAAAGTGTGAATCAAACATGGATTCTCTCGCTTTTACCATAGACAGCATTTTCATACACAAATGAATGAATGTCTATATTTTTCCCATATTAAATAGCCATATCGATTTTTTGTAATATGTGCGTCAAAATATGCACGCAACAGTCACCCCTATTATCTGCCCGGCAGAGACGTCAGTTATTGACGGACAAACACTTTGCTTCACTAAATCTCTGTTACTACAGCCTTCACTCCATTTGAACATTTGTTGATTTTTTAATACAACGGTAATAATCAGAACTTTTAATAGTTTATCGGTTAATATCCTCTAAATTTTTTCTTTGATTACTTATTTCGTTACAATTTAAATTTCTTATTATCACGCGTAGCTTCAATTTGTTAGAATTGTCGGTGTTAAGTGTTGTATACTTGTCTGACTTGTGACTATTATTAATTTCTTCCATCTCTCGTTTTAACTTCACTTTGTTGCGTTGAGCAGTTCTGGTGTGATATGTTGTATGCCTGATTGTTTTGTGACAATTTTCATATACTCAGTTGAAATTGTTTTTTTATTAGTTGTATTAATTATTTTAATATTGTATTTTCTGCAATTTCTCATTCGTTGAATTCCACTTCCTTGGTAAAGTATTAATTCGTAAAAATATTTTGCGCTTTTTTGTGTGCATAACTGTTTTTTAACTTGTAATTTTTTTTTTTTTTTTTTTTTTTTTTTTAAATATATATTTCTTTTTACTATACAAACATGGCTGGTAATTATGTACCGTGGCTTCACAAGGATGGTCTACGACTTGGTCATCTGAATATTTACCATCTTCTAGGTAAACTCCCCGAACTTACATACATTCTAAGTAATAATTTTCACATTTTTGGACTTTCAGAAAGTCGCCTAAATGACAGAATAACAGACGATGACATTGCGTTAAATGGTTTTAAAGCTATTCGGCGAGACGCAAGCAAAAAACAAGAGACAGGTATAACAGTTTATATTTCCACTTCCCTTAATTTTCGCCGCAGAAACGACTTAGAGACAGCAGAGATAGAATGTGTATGGTTGGAAATAAAGCAACCGAATCAGGGCCCATTTCTGGTGGGATATCTTTATCGAAATCCTAGTGCAGGACCTATATGGTACGAAGATTTCACCATAATGATGGACAATGTATTTGCCACAGTCAAGGAGGTTGTTCTTCTTGGTGATTTCAACATCGATATACACAATTCAAATCTAACATGGAAAAATATAATATTATCGTACAACTTAAAACAAATAGTTAACCAGCCTACAAGAGTAACACAAGCATCAACCACACTAATCGACCACATCTACGTAACTTGCCCTGAAAACATCATATAATGCTCTGTCCCTAATATTGCAATGAGTGACCACTATCCAGTATGCTGTACATGGTCAAAGAATAAATGTAAAGTTCCAAAAAATAAACATGTAAGTATCAAATTTAGAAGTTTCAAACATTTCAGTAAGGAATTATTTTTAAATGACTTGCTAACTGCACCTCTCGGCCGTGTTTACCAACTTCCTGATCCGGATGACGCTATTGAATACTGGACAAAAATTTTTTATAATGTTTTTGACACGCACGTACCAGCTAAGGAAATTAGCGTCAAACGACAATTAAAATCTCCGTGGATCACGCAGGACGTGTTGGAGGCAATGAGGCAGAGAGATCAAGCGCACAAAAATAAGGACCTCAAAACA
>JAMPIV010008679.1:0-32174 GCA_024509875.1 Oreohelix idahoensis
TATTGATGTGGTCGGTGAGAGTAGTATGAATGTCTCATTATTCGAGAATTATTTGTTTGTATTATGGGGGGGGTATGTTTTTTTTTTTTTTTTCCCCCAGTGAGTTAGGTATTTATTGTTATGTGAACATGTTTTGTGAGAGCATTGGGCGTACTTGGAGATGTAATATTTCGCTCTCCGCGCCTAAGACATTGGCCACAGTTTTTTGTCTCAGCATGAAGCATTCAAGGCTCTTCAGTAATGGTTTCGGTAGCACCTATGTTAGCCCTGTGCGAATGCCAGCCTCAAGCACAAGCACCATACTCGTCGCATTGGACGACACGCATGAAGTGTGTGTTATTCGATAATGATTAGTAGCAGTGGAGCATGTTTTCATATGGGTAAGTGTTATTAATCTATGCTATTATTTTGATTCACTAGCTTAGACATTGTTGTTTATATAATTAGGTTTCTTTCAGAAAGTCTAGTAATCACGGAACTGTATGTTTGTTACTGGTCTTGTTGCTATTTCTCGTAAATTAAATTTTGATCAGTATGTAAGCAGTTTGTGTTGCTGCTTGAATTGTTAATGTCTGTGCTGGCTGAATGCTTCTTTTGTTGCCAAGCTTAACCAGATAGACTTCGCCACCCCTGTCATCTTCTGTATGCTTTAAAAATTTCTGAGTCAATCTTGGTGTACGCAGTGGAGCACATCGACATAATTTCAACCTCACCACAGGGTGACCCCTTTCTCATATATATTTTGTGTTAGGACCTCTTCCTTTCTGTTTCAGATTTTGCGGTTGCTTCTTCCCTCAATAACAGGAATGTTGTTTCTAACAATTCAGGAAGCACTTAGATTCCTAATTGAGGTAGCTTGGGTGCATTACATATTGGTGAAGCTGTTGACATTGCGTTTAATGGGGTCTGCTTTCAGCTTTTGTTTTGGACTGTCTCGACAAAGTTGCTTCGCTTCATCTTCCCCGTTTCAAGTCCATATTATTCTCTGGAGCATTGGGGGGTCTATCAGCCTCCTGAATTACTCGGCTTGTGCTGGGCTCTGCTATCTCCTTCATCTTCCATAGCTGGAGGGATAATCTTTCCGAACTCTTCAATGGGTGTACTTCATCCCCTTTATTATGATTCCATCTTGTTTGGGTACTGTTTATTTTGTCAAATTCCTTAGCTGCCGTTGACCATGCCAAACCATATCTAAGACCTATCCCACATCTCCCAGTATATAGCTTTTGTAGTACTCTCTCGTCTGCTCCCCAACCCGTACCAGCTAGTTTTTTTCATGTAGTTTGGATTTTTATCCAGATGTAGATTTTCCCCATTTAGCACCAATTTGGAGCTCTGTGGTTTGTTTGAGAGAGAAAACACTGTGTATTATGTCTTTCCTTCATTTATCTTTACTAGCCATACCTTGGCCCACTCCTCCAATGATGTTAGGGCTTGCTGCATCCGAATGACTATGCCGTGTAGAGATTATATTCCTCTGAGATCTACAGTGCTAAATCGTCTGCAAAGGAGGGCATTGTGGGGTTCTTCTTGGAATAATTCTCTGATATGTCATTTATATGCGAGGAACAACGTGGTGACCAGGACTCCCCCATGGGGAACAACCTGCTACAATACCATCTCCTTCTGGTCTGCTCCTTGTAGTTGGAACACAGGCAAGTCTATTCACAAGATCGTGGCTGTTCCTCTTGAACATGTCTCCCACTATAGACATCACTTCATTGCAGCTTGAATTTCAGGTCCTTCTATCCACAACTTTGACAATTGCTTATGCGTTTTCTTAATCCCACCCAAACTACCAGGGGTGTTCTGTGTGTGCCTTTGCTTTTTTTCTGGAAAGCATCCATCAACTTATTTTGAAGTTAATAAAAAAGTGGATCCAGATCTTCAGTGGATCTATACTACTGGACAAAAGTTAAGGGCCACCAAGAAAAACTCCATTATGGACCAGTTAAATGCAACCCACGGTTTGGTAAACAATTTATTACAAAATAAAGATGTTTCTCTTCGATGGAAAAGATCAGTTCAAAGTGTTTTTTTAATAATGTGTGACTTACTAACAAAAAAGAAATTCAACTCACTTTTTTTTCTTTTGAATCATAGTGGCGTGCGTGTTGCAAAAAACCACGTGTAGTATTTGCTGAGTAACAATGGCAAATTTCACGAGCGGTTTAACATTGACCCCAGTTTTTGGACATTTAAAAAAAATTAAACCAACGTTCACACATAATTGGATATCATTTCAAAAACACTTGACATGATTCTTATCCACGGATGAATCAACTTTAATTTGTAATAAAATTGTTTACAACCTTGTTGCGAAATTAAATTGGTCCATAGTGGGAGTGTTTCTCTGGTGGCCCTTAAACTATTCTGTCCCAGTAAGTATATATTTTACTGGAAACCTGATTGCTATGGGGCTAAGAGATGTTTTTCCTCCAGAAGCCACATAAGTCGGTATTAATTATTGAGCTCCATAAATTTCCCAATCCAACAGCTAAGTAGACTGAATAGGTCTGTAGCCATTTGGTTCTTTCTGGAACTTCGTCGTCTCTGGCTTTTGTTACCTCATCTTCAAGGCTTTTTGTAGCTCCTTTATTCCAGTAATGGTTTATTAGCTATCTTTATTGGCCCTCTTCAGAATGGTCTCACATAGCCTGCATGAAATATTGCTCCTATTAATAGCTTTCAACCATTATATTTCATTGCTGTTGTATCAGTCCCCTCCCCTGGGTTGAAGGTCTCGCAAAGCGGTTCAGACCAGCAACTGCCCAAAACTGTCCCTCAGCTCTTTGTAATTCCATCGGGCAATGGTTTCACTTCATGGAACATACTCCATATTTAACCACCAACATAACTTGGTCTGTGGTTCCGCTGCCTGGCTAGCTAGGGCAAGTAACTGTCGGTCCAATTTTGTGAAAGATGTCCCGTGTGGCGAAAACTAGGTCTGGAGTGGATGTGGTGTGCCATCATCTAGAGTAGACACTGGATTTAGCATCTGGAATTTTGATAAGGTGAAGGTTAGTGTCTATCTCCCAGTCCTCCACTTCTCTCCTCTACTGTCAGGTAACCGGATACCCCCATCATTTTCCGATGTGGTTGTTGAAGTCTCCGACCACTATGCAGTTTGAGCGCTTTATTTCCATACTTGCAAGTGACAGGTCTTTGCTCGGTGGGGCCATACAAATTGTAGATACGCCATGTTCGTGTCCTTATTTTTAAAGTCAACCCTAAAATTTCCGACTGGTCGTTGAAGTTCACGGATACCACGCTACTTGGTATTGAGTTTCGGGGTAAGTAATAGCACACCTCCTTTTGTGTCCTTCTCGATCGAGTCGGAAAGCCTGGTTATCCTCTTATTGAGAATCTGTGGTTGCTGTTGAATTGTTTCTCTTGGATGCAAGCCACATCGATTTTATCCTCATAAAGCGGCTTTTTTTCAGGGGGACTTTTTTGTTGAGAACTCCTTCTGCATTCCCACTGCAGAATGTTGAGTGTTCTTGGTGTGTTGGTCAATAGCTTTTTTGCCCCTTCTCTCTGTATATATTGACTCCCACAATTCAGGGGAAGGTGACCACCAGTAGTATTGGTTGGACCCCTTCGAGTGGGGGGTCCGGCACTCCTCGCCGCCTGGCGGGACTCCCAAGGGACGAGCACCACTCTGCTTAAATTGTATTCATACTCCACGACTCTGGCTTCACAAGCGCTGCAAATAACACACAAGGCAAAGACTGTAAAGCTGTGTCTAGTTGCTGTAGAAGAGATGAACAACGATGTAGCAAACTCATTCGAAGCAACATGGGAGTCGTATAGAAAGATGAACGACGGGTAGGCCCAGCCATCACGTAGCGACGAAGCATATAACTTTATGATGAAGAGCAAAAGTGGAAAGAGAGAAGTAAAAAAAAAGTGGGAATCACGCGAGATAAACTGGAAGGCTGTCATCACACGTATGCTCACAAGATCCATGTCAGTACACTTACTACACACGTGTAATGAACCTTTGCAATAGGATCAGATGAAAGCGCTAAAATCAACGTTAATGTTTGCTGCTACATTTCGATGGAGAGACACAAAAAAATAAGGCTTTTACTGCAACGCACATATTTATCTTTAAGCCTCATAAAATCGTGTTTTTCGTTTTGGTGCACAAAGCGGGCAGTTTAGATTTAAACCTGCATATAAAAAACGACAGTCAGTCAGCGAGAATAACTGGACAGTCTGTGGTTTTTTTTTTAACCGTTTGTTGCACTGTAATCTCGTTTCTAAATGTTTTTTCTGTTTTTTTGTAGGTGGCACTTAGAATTCTCACTCGCAGGACCCCTGCATTGATAAAGGATTTTGACAATACACTACAAAAAGAAAACAAGTATTGTGAGTTATTGTTGTAAGAAAATTATTAGCTATAATAATATATTTCTGTTCGAGTTATCGAATATTTTTCAACCTCAAGAGAGGGTGTGGGTGATACAAAAATCTAGAATGGGGACGCCTTCGGGGGGGGGAATGCGATGTTCGTTTATTGCTAGTACTAACATACGCCAAGGCACAGATATTTGGTGACACTGAACTTGTATACGAGTGGACTTCACTGGAATTTGATTGGCCGTCCGAGGCGCACCGACTGGAGGCCATTGCCACCAAAACATTCATTCCTGAAAGAAACATGGTGGCAGGGATAAAAGTAAGCAGTTGTGAGACTAAACATTTTTGTATGGTGCTGTTTTTTTTTTGTTTTTTTTTTTTGTATAGCGCTGAGAGTGGGTGTGTAATGAGTGGGTGAATGGTGCGCACGTATGATGGCTCAGTCTCAAGTTTAATATTCATCTTATGATAAACTAGCAAACAACCCGCCAAAATTGGCAAGGTTTTTAATTAGATAGGTGTGTTGTTCTCTGTTTACACGTATTACATTGCACTAGTCATCTTCTATAGTCTCGCTGTGCAAATGACGCGGTTTTCGTTCTCTGCCTTTTAGCCATCTTATCATTTTGATCCATAATAATAAGTCTGCAATACTTTAAATTAAAATTTTGTCTTGAAGAAACAATAAAAAAAAATTACATTTTTAAGAAAAAAGAAATGAGTTAAATCCGTTACCTGATATGAAACTGGAGACAGACCGAGTATCTTGATCGTCTGTTGATTTAATCTGCAATCTTCCGCACATCCCCCTGTCTCCAGTTCAAGTCTGTTGGCTTACTTTTCCATAAAAATCCAACTTTTTAGCTTCGCTGTGAAATTGTTTACGAGATTTGCCTCCCCTTGCTTTGCTAGTAGTGGTCCACTAATGTCCACTAAAAGAAGGACGTCCAAGGTATCTATCTTCGCGCAAGAATCTACTCTTGGCAAAAAGATTTATAGGATAGAGAGATGAATGTCGTTTTTACCTTATGTTAGCCTTCAACAAAAATATTCCCAAAAGTCAGAGAACAATACGCTGGCTTAAGGGCTGAGCAATTTTTGTTAACTTAGTATCTGCGTCCACTAGTCATTTGTGAAGTGGTTATGCCAATTGATTCTGGTCCGTCAAGCCCCCAGTTGGAGTTATCCAACGAATGCCCTCTTATAATTAATGGATGCTAAATTATATAAATATTATATATTTATAGTAATATATAGTAAATATATATAAATATAAGTATATATTTTATTATATATAAATATAATTTATATTATATATAAATAAATATTAAAATATATATTATTTATAATATATATATCAAGAAAGAACTTGAGCTCATACGTTTGCTTTCGTACATATAAACTGAATAAACTATTATTGTTTAGTTTAAAATAACATACAACAAATTTAATAGTCAATTAGTCTTTAACATGGGAAAATAAATATGGAAAATTGTGTGAAAATTGAAATTAAGGTTTCCTCACTGAGGTTTAGGTAGGGCGTTAATAATAATGTCCGTATTTTTGCTGTAGCTTGTTATATAAAACTTAGCTCTAGATGCGACCTGCAACTGTGGTTTCCGTCATTTCTTTATGGTGATGAGTACACTTCTCCTACTAATTCGTCCACTGTAGGTGATACTCTTCTCTCACACTAGTGGCGAAGAAACTTCAGTACTTAAGTCTGATGTCTTGTAACCACGAACCCAACATTTTGGGAATAAACACTTCTCCTGGCGCAGATTAGAATGGACCCACAGCCCTGTATTTATATGCTGTTCAAATCACTTATTGGTGCTCTTTCATCCCACATTTGCTATCCCACATTTGCTATTTCATCGTTGTGATTACTCGCGACCGGTATCTAGAGAACCGCATTTGTTCTTTCATCGGTGGTAAAATAAAGTCTTTTGATTGAGTCCCCATACCTGACATAATCGTTTGAAGCACACATTGCATCGGGATAAATCTGGTGAAAACACATCTGGTCATCCAAATCAGACATCTGGGCATTATACAATTTCTGTGGACTGTGGTTATCTTTGTTGCTCGGCCAGGTCACCACATTGGACGCCCAGCTTGGCCAGGTGAAAACGTCTCATGCTGATTAAACCAACCGGCATGTAAATCAATAGGCGGCGCCACAAAGAGGACATGTTAGCATGCTGGCGACAATGGACGGAGGTAACAAATAGTGCCGCCAACACACGGAACGATAAACAACCAGAGAATAATGTGACAGTCCTTTTGCATTGGCCAGCCAATTATCTCACTACCTGTTTGTCAAACAAGCCAGGCAACGAAAGTTGGTCGCGAATTACCACACCCACGTTTGGACTGACTGGGGAAAAGAGCGATCCTGTGAATGAGTGACCAGAGGGGCTATTAAGGATTGGTTGTATGGGCGGAGCTGTATGTCACGGATCCAAGAAACCTACATTGGACTTCTGATATAATACCGCGTAGCTCGCTAGAGAGAGGAGTCCAGTTTTTACATTGTGAGGAAGAGATACAATCCCTAAAACGCCTAGCCTAAATACATGTGTTTATTCAGAGTGGATAATAATTTAGTTCTGTGTTGAATTGTGTTCGTAAAGGATTTTGCGAAGGGAAAAGAAGGTTAGTAGATTTTATACAGATTATTAATACATTTTCTTATTCTTTGTTTATTTTAACCTCACAGCTAAATGTGCGAAAGATAGAGTTTCATTTAATTCTTTTCATAACTGATTAATAAAATCAGAAGATTTTCCTAGAAGATGATAGGATGATAGGAGGTAATTAATAGTTCATACTTCACCTTCATCATCATCACAGTCTCTCATGCACAAGATATTTAACATCATTAGAATCGAACTCAGCGATAGATCAATAATGAGCAGTAGTATGAATGAAAGTCAACCAGTGATGTTAAATGTGAAAAACTTACGAAGACTTTTGTGTGTCTTCAGTTCATCAGAAGTCTGAGTTTACACGCAACGTGTCTGACGTCTAACCAGAAATAAGTTATCCAAAAACGGACATTTGGCTAGCAGAATTCGCCATAGGACATCTTTCATTCCTCAATTAAAAAGGAATATTGTCTCACCCACAAGTCAGAAGGTGGACACAACATTTTTCGTCACCCATATACTGCTGACTCACAAGTTCAATACATATCATCACAAGTTCAAATCACTCGAAAGATCATTATTATCTGAAGTCAAGCAAAAGAGCTCAAAAGTGGAATCTCATATTTATACCAAGTGCAAAACACTCTTATGCGCATTCTATGAAGCAGACTCTAAAGTATATTTTATGAATCACGACCACATACGCAAGATTATGAGTCTACAAACCACTAACATTTCTTGAAGATATCCAGCCTGACCAGTACCCTTGGGAGATTAGACAACAGACCTTTTGTTCATATGACAGCTATTAACTGTTGATCAACACTACAGAGAGATACTCAAACAGTGAAAGAATATACATATATCTCTCGTCAACGTTCTCAGTCCGACAACACTTTTCATCAGAACGTCCTCGACTTAGAGATACCCCATTCGACATAACGTATAACAACTTGAGACATTTTATGCATACATGTGAATCATCATATCAATGAGAAGCATTTAGAGACACATGGATTGTGTAGATTACTCACCATTTTGGTAACACGTATCATATCACATCATCATCATTTCGCTTTGCACCAGTTCATTCTTAATTAACTACTAATTAATTAACTGCAATTTTATTATCTCATCTGTGTGTTTTGTGTGAATCGTCTTTCACCATCATCACGTTCTAACCATTACTAACCCTATATGTGTGGATATTTCATTAATAAACCCAACGATCGTTTGATCATTATCTAGTTTGTTAATGTATCACTCGTGCTGTCGGTGTTACATATTCACCTATAGGAACCTTTCTCTACTCAGATGAGGTTGGGGGCTTTTTTTGTTACGGGATCTAAGGGCAGAAGCTAAGGTCGTGGGGAAACAGAACTCTTTCCATAATTAATTAGAAAACACTGTCAAGTGGAAGGCATTCGCATTCCCGTCTTCTTGTCCCTATCTCGAATAGGTCTTTATTCTTTCTTAACGAGCCAATTTCTAGAGACCTTCTACCTAATATCTCATAGGCTATTCCTGGCAAAAACTGCTGTCGTTGTTGCCCCAATACGCACCACACGACAATTGTGACTCCGAGTTTGTTAGATTATATCTCACAATCCTTAGTTTCAAATCCCAGCTGTGTTTCCGCCGAATGTTCCAATCAAATCATAGTAGATTCTGGCGAACCAGTCCAATCTATCTAGCACTGTTTGGGTGGGGAAGTTTATTATTACTTATCCCACGCGTATTTAAAATATTAATTTTAATATCCACGCGTGACCTCTTGCACAGTGATGTCATATCGTTACGTAAGGCTTTTGGCGCACCTCTATTTATCACCTTTATCTGTGTGTCTCCGCCAGACAGATGTCTGTTCAAACCGTATGGTCTTCTTTCATCGTATCAGAAAATCGGCTTGTGTCAACATGATCAACAGCTTTCCAATGGGGTCAAATGTTTGACCGCCCCGTTTCCACAGGCGGTCAGACAGATTAAGCGATAAAATATTATCGCTGGCCGGGTCACCAAACCTGGCAAATCGTAACAACAGTCTGGGAGTGAAGTGTGAAACAATAAGATACGCATTACTCCCGCAGCAAATACTGCCATAGGGGAGTGGCGTGTTAGAGAATTCAACATGCTATGTCTAGCACAGAGCAAAATAGTGAAAATAACGAACGAAAAGGCATGATTTATGCCAAATAAAAGCGATGAGTGAGAAAAATGAAAAAAAGAAAGGATACTGCCGGAGGGCTGAAGGTGTGAGAGGTCACACAAAAGAGCATGTTCAGACGTTTTGTCACATGAATGACGTGACCGTTTCTTCCTTTTAGCCATGTTATCAGTTTGATCCATAATAATAATTCTGCAATACCTTAAATTAAAATTTTGTCTCGAAGAAACAATTAAAAAACTTACATTTTAAGGTTATTTTTAAGAAAAATTATGAGTTAATTCCGTTTCCCGAATGAAACTGGAAAGAAGAGTATCTTGATTGTTGATTTAATGCACACCGTCACACTTTGCTATTTTCGCGAGATTACATATAAGGGGAAACAATACAATTATTGTCTAACTTTCAAACACAGTTGCACCCCCTTAGCTGTGCTCGAAAGTTAATGCACTCTCTCGAAAATAGAAAAAAGTGCACAAATGACGGTGTGCAAAGTGTGACAGACCGACCTGAAGTACCTTACGGCGGGAATTATGGTATTGGATACCGACACAGCCGTAATAAGGAGAAAGGCTGGTGAAATTACATGGCAGTGTTGTCGACCCACAATTGGATGAGATCCAGTGCGGATTCCGAGCAAACCGAAGTACTCAAGACCTAATCTTCCCACTCAGACAGCTGAGTGAAAAGGCCCTTGAGTATAAGAGTGAGATGCATCTTTGTTTCATAGATCTGGAAAAGGCGTTTGACACGGTTCCCTGGAGCAAACTTTGGGACTGTTTCCCAAGGAAGAACATTCCAGCACCTCTGATTCATGCTATACAGAGCTTCTACAAGTCTTGCAGAAATTATGTGAGGACAGCAAATTATAAGTCAGAAGAGTTCAGGACCACCACTGGTGTAAGACAAGGTGATATCCTGTCGCCTTATCTTTTCATACTCCTCATGGACGATGTTATCAAGGCATGTAAGGAGAGAACAAGAAAGTATTCAGTGGGGTACTGGAAGATGAGACAGGTCTGTATTTCAGAGCTGGCATTTGCTGATGATGTTGCCCTGATTGCTAAATCAGAGGCACATCTCCAATCCAACCTGCAAGTCTGGAAAGAAGAGCTGGAGAAGAGAGGGATGGTCATAAGCAGCTCTAAAACAAAATCCATGGTGATATCACGAGAAGAAAGAAGACATCAGATTAAGCTGGGAGAACAGGTCCTGGAGCAGGTCGACCACTTTAAATATCTCGGAGCTATTATAGACCGAAAGGGAGGCATCAAAGAAGAGTTGGCCACTCGAAAAGCAGCTGCTGGGAAACTTTTTCAGGCCATAAATCGAGGATTCCTCAGCAAGAGAGAGGTTGGTAAGAAAACGAAGATAGCTGTATACCGCTCCACCTATGTCCCAGTCTTGACATATGGATGCGAGTCATGGGCAATGACTACAACCCATAAAAGCCAGATCCAAACCTCAGAATGAGATATCTGAGGAAGGTGGTTGAAGTAACAAGAAGAGACATGGTCCGCAACCAGACGATACGTCAAGGCCTAAAATCCCACCCCCTGCAGACCCAAGTAGAACAGTCCTAACTAAGATGGTTTGGCCATGTCTGCAGAATGGGAGAAGATCGGCTACCACGACAAGCATTGGAAACAAAGAGCCAGGGATCCAGACCCCCAGAAGGACCCAGAGTTCGCTGGGAGGACAACATTAGACAATCTTTGAAGGACCGAGGACTAGAATGGAACCAGGCCAGGAGGAAGACAGCCGATAGGATAGTCTGGCGCTCCATCTTTCAAACCTCTACATCTCACGGTAGAAGAGAACGACTAAGTAAGTAAGTAAGTGTTGTCGACTCGAGTCAATGAATGCATCGAGGCCTCAGGTTAGTCCATAATTTGGCTGTTTAAAGTATGCATAGAATAAAATGCATTTAGGAAAGTAACAGATTATTAGCTAGGAAGGTGTAGAATAATACAGAGCGTATTTAAAGCTTTAGATGAAGAAAATCGCTCAAGGATTAACGTAGATAAATAAAATCTAAGTTTTCCTGATTTGCACAACTAGACAGATTTTACAAATATTTCGGATGCAAATATTAGCGAGCAGAGAAACCCCTCGGACGCCCGATCTCACACTATAAATAACATGTATGCTAGAACATCCAATTATCCGAACACTTTTTCCAGAAAAAAAAAAAACCAGGTGCCACCAGTCACGTTAGACTACAGTTCTGAATCTTTTGATGCGGCAAGCTTCAAATGTGTGCGAACAATTTGTAGACAATGAGATGGGCTAATGGACGGTCGCTTACGTACAGGAAGTCAGTTAGATCATAAAGTCAATTAATATCTGGTTTACCAATCCAGTGTACGTGTGCGTTCTAGGCAGAACACTGGCTAAACAGACAGTTCAACTTAAAATAATTGTGTCTGCTACTACAGCAGAATAATTTTGGTGTACACGTATTTCTCTGTGCGATCTGGCATCTTCCAGTAGGCCTAAAGCATATAAAAGGAACCGCAATGTTTTGTCAATTGAAACGAAAACAGAAATTATCAAGAGACTAGGAAAAGGTGAAACTGTGTCTTCATTTGCGAGGATTTTCAATGTTGGGAAAGCTACCGTCTCTGACATCAAAAGTAACAAGGATAAAATTATGAGTTTTGCATCGAAATTGGATAGTGAAAATGGGTCGAAGAAACATAAAACCATGAGAAATGCGAAAGATTTGAAATTGGAAGAGGCTTTGTATATATGGTTTGTGCAAAGAAGAAGCAAAGGGGAACCTATCTCTGGCTCTATTGTGTGAAAAGGCACTTCAGTTCAGCAATCAACTTGACGGTCCTCCTGACTTTAAGGCTAGCCAGGGATGGTTAAGAAACTTTAAATCTCGTCATGGCATACGAGAATTGGAGATTCAAGGGGAATCTTTTATCTAGCGATGCAACTGCCGCTGAAAATTTTAAAGAAACATTCTTGGCTTTTTGGAAGAAGAAGGTTATTTACTCGATGATGTGTATAATGCCGATGAGACTGGCTTATACTGGAAATCATTGCCTCAAAAATCACTTGCGTCTCAGCGCGAAGCAGCTGCCCCTGGGTTTAAAAAGTGCAAAGAGAGAGTAACAATTTTGGTAGCCGCGAATGCCAGTGGAAGTCATCGTTTACCGGTGCTAATGATCGGCAAAGCCAAAAAAACCACGTTGTTTAAAGAATGTGACATGTCTCCCATTGTGCTACAAAGCACAGAAGAGTACTTGGATGAATAGTGAAATATTTCTTGATTGGTATACAAATCAGTTCATCCCAAATGTGAAGAGGTTGAAAGAACAAGAAAAGAAAACTGGAAAAGTAATTTTTCTACTGGACAATGCACCATCTCACCCAGAGACGGATACATTGAATGCAGTTGATGCAAATTTTAAAGTAATTTTTCTGCCTCCTAATGTAACAGCACTAATTCAACCAATGGATCAGGGTGTTATAGCAAAGCTTAAAAAGATGTACAAGAAGGAAGTCATGCGTCGTTTATTGTTGGCTGAAGATGAAGAAAGTGTGGTGGCGTTTTCCAAAAAGCTTAATCTCAAAGACTGCTGCTATATGTTAGCTGATGCTTGGACCACCCTGTCACAAGATAATCTCAACAAGGCTTGGAATAGATTGCTTGGGAAAAAAGGAGGAAATGAAACTACTGCAGTGGACACAAATGATGATTGTATAAATGAAGTTGTGGAACTGTTTCAAGCAATGCCCGGATTTTCGGACTGTGACAAAGATGATGCACACATGTGGCTAGAAGATGATAATGATTCTGGTTTTCAGTTTTTGAATGACGAAGAAATTTTGTCTTTTGTGCAAGAAGAAAAACCAAATACATGTAGTGACCGATGATGAAGACTCCTCAGAAGTACATGATGTACTTGTAGATTATGAAGAAAACCCAAAACGTCGACCAAGTCCTGAAGAGGCCTTTATAGCACTAGAAACAGCGATGGCTTGGTACGAGCAAGAAGATGACAGCTGTCCTACACAGCTTCTGCTGTTGAAGAGAATGCGGGACTTAGCAGCCAAAAGCAGACTATCCAGTTTGGTGCAAAAGAGGATTCCTCATTATTTTAAATAGTGGGCTACATCTGTGCAGGTACATGTATACGTAAGTTGCGCCTGGTTTTGAATCGTTTGTAATGTTATTTTGAAAACATTTCTCTTCTTAACAAAAATAATTAATACAAGTAGTACATGCACTGCAGTGTAATGAAAGATTTTGGTGATACAGTGATCTAATACAGTGTGGGTATTATTATTACAGCACAAGTAAATATGTTTTATAGTGTATTTTCCTTGTGATTGTTAATTATTTTTTAGAAATATGTGTACATGTACTCGATTATTTTTAGAAATATGTGTACATGTACTAGATACATCATGTAATCCAATTATCCGAACATTTGATTATCCGAACGATGCTCGGTCCCATGGGGGTCGGATAAATGGAGTTCTACTGTATATATATATATATATATATATATATATATATATATATATATATATATATATATATATATATATATATATATATATATATATATATATATATATATATATTATAATATATATATATATATATATTTTTTTTTTTTTATGGATTAATTACAGTGTGTGCTAGAAAGTGTGTAGAACGTGTTTGAACTACTGTGTAATTTTCTGGAGGCAAAAGCCAAGCTTGTGAAATATTCAAATCGATTGAGAATGGTGGCAAGAGTGTGTCCATAATTGTAGAAAAGCTTTTAAAGAATTATTTCTTGATGGAATGGACCACACACCAAGAACATAAATAAGGATGAAAGACATTGTTTTACTGTATTGATTGATATATTACTTAGTATATTACACACGACCTTATAAATGTATGGAGGCGAATCATGGGCAGGTAGTTATAACTAAAGAATTGGAGGAATATATGTTCACAGTGAACTGACTTATGTTAATGCTGACTTGATGTGACCTGTGCGTCTTTCTGCACTCTGTCGTCTGAAACTATCTCTCATCTCCTACTTCTGAGATAAAGAGATGGAGATAGGCAATATAGTGGTGAAATTAAATATATTTTCAGGTTACATCCTGCAATTACCTGCCACCTTTAGGAGCCAGACTCCATTATAGGATTCAGAGGTGCGAGTGCCCTTTAATGATACAGGACCAGTGTCACGAGAGGGTTGATGGTTATAGAATTTGATAATATATCCTGGACATAAAGATGTATCAGATGATAACAGGATAGTGCCAGATAAGAGTCTGGTCTTATCAGTAATACCCCCTTCTCTGAAAAGAGTAAGGGTGTATAGACAACAAAGGTAGGGTCAAGCTGTATAAGTTCCCAGAGAAGATGGTAATGTAGTACTCTGAGTCCTTATTTGCTACCTCTCCGGATCCTCCTCTGTTAATATGGTGGTTATTATTGTTATTAACTCTGCTATTGGTAATTATTTAATTAAATTCACCAACAAGGACTGTAACTTAACTTAAAGAATTTTAAAAAGTCTGCTGGTAAATATTTACAATTTATTTATACATTTACTCTTTTCTGTTTGAAAAGTTTTAAAAGAAATCATATTACAACATTAAATAAATAATAAAATGTTCAACAATGTCTTTCACTGAATTAAGATGTCTATCACTATGGAGAGGGTCTTGTTTGGTTGGTCTCTCTCTGGTTAAGTAATATTTGTTAATTTCACTGTTCTGATTGAAGATCTACACTGCTATAGTCATCATAAAATGTTTTATTTTATGTTTGGTGAACTGGGATATGCTGTACAGTTGCCTTTGTGGGCAACTTATCTGAGTCACTAAAGATGGCTCCCTCTGATATTGGATAGAAATATTTGCTGAAATTCTTCCAAGTGGTATACACGAAATGTCTGGCCCTCTGACATAGACCGGCACTGCATCCGTCGTAACCTCAGTAAGAGATGCCTCTTGTATATTTGTTAGGTTTACAGGATAAAACCTGAAACGAAGTTAAATGCAATCCCTGTATTTCTCTATCAAAATCCCTCTATGACACAGATGGGGATGATAGACAGTTTCAGACAGAGTGCTAGCAGATGCACAAGATATAATATACTTGTAGTAGCAACAATTAATTCAGTTCACTATGATCATAAATTTCTTCTACATCCTTATTTATAATCCTTTTCCCATGATCCGCCTCCCTACAATAATTTGGTCGTGAATAAAACTACTAAGTAATATATCAAACTATACAGTAATCCAATTATTTTCATCCTTCCTTCTGTTCCTGGTATGTGTCTCATTCCATTAAGAAATACTTCTTTAAATACATGTCCAAACTTACAGACACACTTTGGCCATCATTCTCAATTATTTTGAATATTTCCCAAGGCTGGCTTTGCCTCCAGAATTACACACAAGCCTGTAAGTTCACCAGCAACACACTGTAATTTTCTAACACATCTACACACTTCCCATTGTACAGGTAAATTAATCACTAGAAATACACATAATTATATATATATATATATATATATATATATATATATATATCTATATATATATATATATATATATATATATATATATTGATTCGTTCTTACCCTCAGGCACACACACAGACGAGCTGTTAATGGCTGTTCAAGGTCTGCTTTCAAGTACAGAAGGCAAATCGCTTCCACTAACACTTGCTTTCTTTTGCCACTCGCTGTCGCTTTCAAATATTGTGACTGACCTGATTCTGTTAGACAAGCACTATATATAGGGTGACCTCGACCGTCCGAGGTGGTTCCCCAACGAATGTGTTTTGTGTTCAGAAAATATTGGTAAATTTTGCCTATTGTGCAAATCAGGAAAACTAAGATTTTATTTATCTAAATTATTCCTGGAGTGATTTTATTCATCTAAAGTTTAAAATACGCCTTATATTATTCTACATATTTCTAGTAAACAGCCTTTTTCATTCCTAAATGCATTTTATTCTATGCGTACGTAACACAGCTAAATAATGGACTAACCTGAGGCTTCGATGCATTCAACTAGAGACCTCTCCCGTCCTATGTCAGTATTTGTAAAAGTATTAGTACTTACGGGTAGAGCAACATCCCTAATATCGTTTTGGTAGCCTCTTTCAGGTGGTACTTCTTTTATAATGCCGTAGTTAATTGTCCTTCGATACTTGTTTGCACATATTTGGACTTCCATTTTATTTATCCAAGGCTGTAGTAAACACGGCATAACGGAGCGTTCTGATTGGTCTGTGTATCTTGCAGTTCTTACAATGTATGGCGCGCGGTGTGGTCAGAGTTACGCAGAATTCGTGTTGTGATACAGACGTCACTTCATGACAAGAGCCTCCCAATTCAAAAGCGTAAACCCGCTGTTGGAGCTTCTTGTCTGGATTCACAATCACGACATTCTCCCAATATGAGGTTCACTCTGCCTTCCTACTCTCCTGGTGTCCTTCAGGTGGGTGCCTACTCAAAAATCTGCCCCAACATTCTGAGATCCAGGGATAACCACCGCATGTTGTGTAAATAAACAGCACAGGTGCTGCTGCCTGTCTAATTGCGGATTATCAACTAATATAAGTATAGTTGGAAAAAAACACACACCCACACAAATAGTAATACGTCTTACAAGGAGAACTAATATTCACATCTCTGAGTCTGTCCAACGACATGTCCAGAGATGATAGATGTTCCTCAAAAGTTCCGTAGTTATGAGGATATCATCCATAAAATTGGTGATAGCTGAGTTGTGTAAGGGATCCAATAATTTCTTCATCATCCTAGAGAAAACGCTCGGAGTATTCTTCAACCCAACAAGGCAACATATTGAATTAATAGTGCCCTTCCGATGTGCTAAAGGCCAGCAATGGTCTGATCTCATGTTTGACGGCAATCTGGTAATACCCTTTACTTAGATTCACTTGTGACTCTGTGATATCCTTTATTTTTCTGTCATCCAGGCACCAGGGAGTTTCCTCAGCTAAACCACACTGGCACTATAATATGATTCATATGGGAAAATGAATTTTCCTGCATCAAGAAATCAATTCTCCCTTTAGCATTTACTATATATTATAATCTCAGTCCATGTCAGTGTCAATACTTCCACTGGACCGTGATGGGCCGGTCAACTACCAATGTTGCCGGAGCCCGTATAATGCCAAATTAATAGCCGTATAGTGAGGTGGGCTGCGCATCAGTCCAATTGCCCAATCTGCCACTACCAATTTTTCTGGGGTGCCCCCTCAGTTTCGTTTTCAACAGTGGCTGACTAACCACAGTTCTATTTTTAGCCAGTTCCTGGTATTCCGAACAGATTGTCGGTATGAGATGGGTTTTGTCCCCTCTCTGTACAATACGGAGAGTTGCCAAGGTAACTGGTTTATTGGAAGACTGTTTGTGCGAAGGTGCTGTCCTATCCACTGTGTCTACCTTTTTATGTTTATTTTCAGGCCTATGTCCGCCCCAATGCGTTTCTAGGTCCTGTTGATTTTCCCAACATGTGGGATGTTCCTTGCTACATTGTGCACATGCATTCACATATTGAACTATGTCTCCAGCGATGCCTAGCCAATAGTGATGCACTGAGGTCCTTTGACAAGTGGTACCAATTTTCTTATGTCCACCGTCTGAATCAACATGTGCTAGTTCCATAACAATGTACCTATATGAAGATGGCAGTACTAACTGTTCATGCCCATTGGGTCCTGCTCCAGCTTTCCTGTAAAGCAATCCATCCTTCAAATAAAATTGTCCTTTCTTAGGAGTTTTATGGCTGTTTTGCAATTTGCCAAAGCAAGGTTTTAATGAGCTATCTTTAGCTTGGGCTTTTTTCATCTTTCTCGGATGAATGTTTAGTGGAATTTCCTCCTCCTTCCTAGGGGTAGACCTGGTCTGGAGTGTTGTCATGATCACAGGTTTTCTAAGTTCACCTAAGAAGACATATTTACTTCCTATCACCAGCGGGTACATAGGATCATCACTTACTGCTGCACTTGTGTGTGCTAAGTTTCTGATTGTGATGATAATATTAATTGATCCTGTCTGAAGTTGTTAATATTTTAATTTTTAAAACGCTGAAAATTGTATTGCAGGGCAGAAATGTAAAAACGCACTCATGCCTATTTCTTTACCCTGATGAAATAAAGATTTCGTTCGTTCGTTCCCAGCTGCTGCTTTTCGAGTGGCCAACTCTTCTTTGATGCCTCCCTTTCGGTCTATAATAGCTCCGAGATATTTAAAGTGGTCGACCTGCTCCAGCACCTGTTCTCCCAGCTTAATCTGATGTCTTCTTTCTTCTCGTGATATCACCATGGATTTTGTTTTAAAGCTACTTATGACCATCCCTCTCTTCTCCAGCTCTTCCTTCCAGACTTGCAGGTTGGATTGGAGATGTGCCTCTGATTTAGCAATCAGGGCAACATCATCAGCAAATGCCAGCTCTGAAATACAGACCTGTCTCATCTTCCAGTACCCCACTGAATACTTTCTTGTTCTCTCCTTACATGCTTTGATAACATCGTCCATGAGGAGTATGAAAAAATAAGACGATAGGATATCACCTTGTCTTACACCAGTGGTGGTCCTGAACTCTTCTGACTTATGGTTTGCTGTCCTCACATAATTCCTGCAAGACTTGTAGAAGCTCTGTATAGCATGAATCAGAGGTGCTGGAATGTTCTTCCTTGCCAAACAGTCCCAAAGTTTGCTCCAGGGGACCCTGTCAAACGCCTTTTCCAGATCTATGAAACAAAGATGGATCTCACTCTTATACTCAAGGGCCTTTTCACTCAGCTGTCTGAGTGTGAAGATTAGGTCTTGAGTACTTCGGTTTGCTCGGAATCCGCACTGGACCTCATCCAATTGTGGCTCAGCTAGGCGTCGGAGTCTCTGCTCTAGGATTCTAGAGTAGATTTTACCAGGGACACTGAGAAGTGATATGCCTCTATGGTTTCCACACTGTCGATTATCACCCTTTTTGAAAATTGGTGTTATGATGGCAATCTCCCAATCCTTTGGTATGGTCTTGTTGCACCATGCTGCCTGTAGGACCCTTAAGAGTAATAGGTCGCCTGATGCTCCCATGAACTTAACCATTTCTGGTGTTATACCATCATGCCCTGCTGCTTTGCCCATCTTGATTTTCTCCAGTACTGCCTTTAGTTCTTCCATCTTTATGTCATCTTCATCACCATTGGTTTCCTCTTCTGTCTTAGTGGTTATCATTTCTGATGCTTCACCATGCTCACCATCCAGGAGTTCTGAGAAATATTCTTTCCATCTTTCCATTACTTCCTTCGGGGCAGTAAGCAATTTGCCTTGCTTGTCCTTTATAAATTTGAGAGGGCATTGTTTTTCCTTCCTCATGTTCTTTAGGGTCTTATAGAACAATTTCTGGTTTTCTTGTGCATCTTTTTCTAGCTTTTCTCCAAATTCTTCCCAGGACTTCTGTTTTGCTGCTAGCACTTTGTTCTTTGCTTCTGTTCTGAGTGTCACATATTCTCTATATTTCTCCATTTGTCCTGTTGTGTTTTTAGCTCCTAAGTATTGTTTCCATGCCATTTTCTTCTCTCTTATTTTCTCTTTGACTTCCTCTGTCCACCAAGGGGTCCTCTTTCTATTGTTCTCAAGTCGGACTTCACCACATGCTTCTGCAGCAGCTGTCTTTATGATGTCCTTGAATTTAAGCCACAGGGTTGCCAAGTCATCAGGTTGTTCTTCTGTGTTTCTCATCGCTGTAGCAATAAGCCCCAGATATCTGGTCTTAATTTCTGGCTCTCTCAGCTTGTAAGTCTTAATGCTCATTTCTTCCGTTCGTTTACTTGGTTTCTTAGGTGATGCTGGGCAGTTCCTAGGCTGAGCAACTCTTTCAGTTGTTCTTTTGATTGTAAGCAGGTAGTGATCACTTCCAATCTCTGGCCCCCTCCAGACTCTAGCATCCCGGACATATTTGAATGAGCTCCTCCTAACAATGGCATAGTCGATCACTGACTTCTCATTCTTTGTTGGTTCACACATAGTATATGCATGTATGCGCTTATGGGGGAACTTTGTGTTTGTAATGATCAGATTCTGCTCAGTGCAGAATCTAAGGAGTCGCTTTCCATTGTCATTGAGAGTATCTTCCATCACGCCTAGTGGCGTCTTGTAGGGCAACAACAAATTGATTCCACTTTGCACGGTCGGTGGCCATCATTCGTACAGTGCCCCAACTCTGGTTCATTCTTTGCATCTCAGCCTCCACAGTCCTCCGCCAAGTTGTTTTTGGTCGGCCTCTCTTTCGCTTTCCTTCAGGGGTCCAAAGCATAGCTGTTCTTGTGATGGCATGGGGGTCTCTTCTGAGGACATGACCAACCCAGCTCCAGCGTCTGCCAGCTATGATGGTATGCATGTCCTCTTGCTTGCTACGAGTAAGCAGATCTTGGTTGGTGATGGTATTCGGCCAAAAGATTCGGTGAATTTTTTCTTAGGCATGTTGTGTGAAAAGAGGACAATTTTGACATTTCCTTCTCTGTGACTCTCCAGCATTCCGCACCATAGAGAAGCACAGAAAGCACGCAACTCTGGTATAATCTTAATTTTGTGCTTGTGCTGTATTGGGAGGACTTCCAGATGTTATTTAGGCTCATTGAGAGTATCTTCTCTATATCTTCCGATAACTCCACCCCCATCTAGCATGGTCATTTCCAACTCTGGCATTGAAATCTCCGAGCATGATAATCTCATCTAGGCAGTCATCCACTGTCCTTTGAAGCAGCTCGAAGAATTCCTCCTTGACTTCTGCTCTCTCATCCTCATTTGGCCCATACACTATGACCAGGTTGACTATGGTTTCTCCTTCTTTTAGTTTTACAACCATAATACGCTCCGAGACAAAGTTCCATCCCTTGATACTATCTTTCTGGTTTTTGGTCACAATGCAACCCACGCCCCCTTTAGCTCTTTCAGATGTGGGTACACCACTGTATAGCAGCGTGTTGCCATCGAGATCCAAGACTCCTTGTCCCTTTTTTTTTGTTTCGGTAATAGCCAGGATTTCTAGTTTTGCTTTCCTCATCTCTTCCACCAGCTCCTCTTCTTTCCCATTTATACTTCTTGTGTTCCAAGTTCCATAAGTCGTAGTCCGTTCCAGTTCGTCGCCTTTAGAATCAGTCCGGTTTTCTCTCTTATATTACTCGTAATCATAGTTTAAAGCAAACAGGTGATTGGCCTGTTGTGCCTTTGCATGGGGGAGGGGCTGCCTCCTTACGGCCTCCATGCAGGCCGCCCTCCTCCTTTTTCAGCCGGGCTTGGGACCGGCCTAGGCGGAGTTCCTGAATCATAAAGGCACATAATCTTAGTGCCGTTACATGTTACTTCTTCACAGGTGGGGGGATAATGGAGATCTATCTGACTTTCTGTCAGTTCCTTCCTTCCCTTGTCCACAGTTCTCATGCATGCAGCGTAATATGGAGGGATTTTCTTACCACTTTTTAGTGTATTGTGGTTGTTCATTTTGCAAATGTTGCACCACTTATCTCCCTGTCGGTAGGGTTTCTTATGTTGTACCTGAGGGTTCCTGTCTCTATGAACAAATCTAGGTTTTTCATAACCTTGTTTGTATCTGTGTTGTTGGTCCCTATTGTCAAACTCATCCTGGTTTGGGGTTGGCCTACTATTTTCTCCTTGTTTCTTCTTAATTCCTGCTATCTCTTTTTGAGCTGCCTGATATCTTTCAGCAACTGTCAAAATCTCCCCCAACCTCTCTGCACCTTGTTCCATAAGAAATTTTTTCATGTCTGGAGGCATAGACTCTCTCACTTGTTCCATCATGACCATTTCTTTTAGGTCTTGACATTTTCCCAGAGTAGTCCACTTCTCCAAGTAGGTTTCTAATCTGGCAGAGAATTGGAGGTAGGTTTCTCCAGAAAGCAGCTTAGCAGTTCTGAATTTCTTTCTATAATATTCTGAGTTCTTTTATTATCTAACCAGCAATGCCTGCTTCGAGATTTCATAATCTTCCTGGTCTTCTTTTCCCAGTTTTGCGAAAACTTCATAAGAGACTCCTCTCAGGCCTTGTGATAACTTAAGGCTCCATTTCTCCTTCTCTAAGTTATAGTTAGTAGCTAACCTCTCATATCTACTTAGATAAGATTCAATCTCATCCTCTTTCTCCACAAATGGGTCCAAGTGAAAATTCATGGCTCCATTTGAGGCACCTTGAATTACACTAGTATCAGAGGTAGTTGAACTACTGCCATTACCTGTACTATTTCCTTGAAGTTCAAGCTCTTTCAATCTTAACTCATGTTCCCTTTGCAACCTCTTTTCTTTTCTCTCAGCCTCCCTTTCAGCCTCTATTTGCAACCTCTTATCTTCCCTATCAGCTTCTATTTTCTTAGCTTCCCTATCAGCTTCTAGTTGAAGTTTCTTAGCCTCAGCTTCTATTTGTAATCTTCTTTCTGTTTCCAACTTCTTATCTTCTCTTTCTATAAACATGTCACATTCATTAATGACATATTGAATAAAAGCCTCCCCATTTAACCCAAACTCCTTTGCCGCCTGCACTGTAGCAGATCTAAACTTTTACCAAATCTGCCATACTCATACACTAATAGTTTGCAGACACTCAAACACTCTTATCTCCAGACCAATCACACACTTAATTAATACAAATCTAATTAATTCAAAGACATCTGTCAGCGTATCCAGTCACCAAAATTTTGTTTTGTACTCAATGGTACTTCAACGTGCTTTATTTAGCTTTTAGTTTTTACTAACTTTTATTTTATTATTAATTTTCATTCCTACTGTTAACTCAGAGGATGTAAGTAACTATTATTAGACTGAATGTCTCAAAGAAAAGGACCCTAGGGTGGTAAATGAATCCCAGGACTGAGACCCCAGTGTCGCGAGAGGGTAGATGGTTATAGAATTTGATAAGATATCCTGGACATAAAGGTGTATCAGATGATACCAGGATAGTGCCAGATAAGAGTCTGGTCTTATCAGTAATACCCCCTTTTCTGAAAAGAATAAGGGTGTATCGACATCAAAGGTAGGATCAAGCTGTATAAGTTTCCAGGTATGTTGATATAATATGTTCCTGGATTCCTATGGGCTCCCTCTCAAGATCCTCCTATGATTATATTATTATTATTGACTCTGCTGGGGGGGTGGGGGGGGGGGGAGATTAACTAAATTATTTACCAACAAGAACTGTAACTTAACTTAAAGAATTTAAGTAAGTCTGCTGGCAAATATTTACAATTTATTTTTACATGTTTTCTTTTCTTGTGAAAATCTTTCACTGAATTCAAAAGGTGATTACAAAATTAAATAAATAAAAACACTTGCAAATCGGTAAAATTATTTACAGTCTTTTATCTTTGTATGAACGTTCTCCTTTCTAGGCTGAAATCACTGTAGGTGTAGACTGTCTGTACTTTATGATTTATTTTATCTTCTTCACAGTTATTGGAATTAAGTAACCACTGACTAGGATGTTTGCCTAGCGAAAATGCACTGTTTATTCATGATAGTCTATCTAGTTTGTGGTGATGCTGTGATAAACTATACAGTAGCCTTGGGTGGCTACTTAGCTTGAGGTCTTGATTTGGTAGTCTGTTCCACCTTGGGTCTGGCAAGAAGACTGTCTCGTCCAGGCTTTTGGATCTGGGTGACCGGCTGTCATGAAGTGACGTCTGTATCACAACACGTATTCTGCGTAACTCTGACCACACCGCGCGCCATACATTGTAAGAACTGCAAAATACACAGACCAATCAGAACGCTCCGTTATGCCGTGTTTACTACAGCCTTGGATAAATAACATGGAAGTCCAAATATGTGCAAACAAGTATCGAAGGACAATTAACTACGGCATTATGAAGGAAGTACCACCTGGAAGAGGCTACCAAAACGATATTAGGGATGTTTCTCTACCCGTAAGTACTAATACTTTTACAAATTAAATACAGCACTTTGTTGTACCATTGAGTACAAACTAAAATTTTGGTGACTGGATACACTGACAGTAGTCTTTTAATTAATTAGTTTTGTATTAATTAGTGTTTGGTCTATAAGAGAGTTTGAGTGTCTGAAAGTTAGTATTGTATGAGTGTGGCAGACTTGGCAAAGTTTCGATCTGCTACAGTGCAGTCGGCAAAGGCGTTAGGGTTAAGTGGGGAGGCTCGTATTCAATATGTCACTACTGAGTGTGACAAGTTTATAGAAAGAGAAGATAAGAAGTTGGAAACAGAAAGGAAACTACAACTAGAAGCTGATATGGAAGCTAAGAGATTACAACTAAAAGCTGATAGGGAGGCTAAGAAATTAGAAGCTGAAGAAAGAAGACAGGTTGCTGAAAGGGATGCTGAGGAAAAGCGGTTGCAAATGGACCATGAAGAGAGATTGAAAGAGCTTGAACTTCAAGGAAATGTTACAGGTAATGAAAGTAGTCCTACTTCCTCTGACACTAGTGCAAGTCAAGGTCCCGCACATGGAGCCATGAACTTTCACTTGAGGATGAAATTGAGTCATTTCTAAGTAGATATGAGAGGTTGGCAACTAACTATGGTCTAGAGAAAGAGAAATGGAGTCTTAAGTTATCACAAGGGCTGAGGGGAGTTTCTTATGAAGTTTATGCCAAACTCGGAAAAGAAGACCAGGAAGATTATGAAATCTTGAAGCAGGCATTGCTGGTTCGATGTGAAAAGAACTCAGAATTTTACAGGAAGAAATTCAGAACTGCTAAGCTGCTTTCTGGAGAAACCTACCACCAATTTTCTGCCAGATTAGAAACCTACTTGGAGAAGTGGACTGCTCTGGGAAAATGTCAAGACCTAAAAGAAATGGTCATGATGGAACAAGTGAGAGAGTCTATGCCTCCAGATATGAGAAAATTTCTTATGGAACAAGGTGCAGAGAGATTGGGGGAGACTTTAACAGTTGCTGAGAGATATCATGCAGCTCAGAAAGAGATAGCAGGAATTAAGAAGAAGCAAGGAGAAAATAGTAGGCCACCCCCAAACCAGAATGAGTATGACAATAGGGACCAAAAACACAGACATAACCAAGGTTATGACAAACCTAAATATGACCAAAGAGAGAGGAACCCTCAGGTACAAGATAAGAAACCCTACAGACAGGGAGATAAGTGGTGTAAAATTTGCAAAATAAACAACCACAATACACTGGAATGTGGTAAAAAAAAGTCCTTCCATATCACGCTGCATGCCTTATAACAGTGGACAAGTGAAGGAAGGAACTGACAGCCAGTTCGACAAACCTCCATCATTCCCCCACCTGTGAAGAAGTAATATGTAACGGAACTAAAATAAAGTGTCTGTACGATTCAAGATTGGAATATGACTCAGTCGTGAGTGCATCTCTAGTGCACCCTGATCAATATACCACAGAAAAAGTGGAGATACAATGGGCATTGAAAGGAACAGCCACCATGACACTTCCCATAGCAAGGATCAATGTCAGAACTCACTACGGTGAAATAGTGATTAGTGCAGCAGTGTGTGATGATCCTAGTTACCCGCTGGTGATAGGAAGGAGATATGTCTTCTTGGGTACCCCAAAAAACCTGTGATCATGGCAACGCTCCAGACCAGGTCTAGCCCTAAGAAGGAGAAGGACCTCCACCAAATATTCATCCGAAAAAGATGAAAAAGGCCCAAGCTAAAGATAGCACCTTAAAACCTTGCTTTGGTAAATTGCCAGACAGCCATAACCCCCATAAGAAAGGACAGTTTTATATGAATGATGGATTGCTTTACAGGAAAGCTGGAGCAGGACAAAGGGGGCATGGACAGTTAGTTCTGCCATTGAGTTATAGGGACAAAGTTATGGAATTAGCACATGTTGTACCAGACGGTGGACATATAAAAATCGGTATCACCTGTCAAAGGACATCTGTGAATCATTATTGGCCAGGCATTGCTGAAGACATAGCTCATTATGTGACTGCTTGTGCTCAATGTAGCAAGGTGAATCCCACAAGTTGGCAAAATCAACAGAACAGGATCAAGAACGCATAGGGGCGGACAAGGTCCTGAAAAATAAACATAAAAACGTAGACATAGTGGATAGGACAGCACCTTCGCACAAAAAGTCTTCCAATAAACCGGTTACCCTGGCGACTCTCCGTGTTGTACAGAGAGGGGACACAACCCATCCCATACCGACACCCATCTGTTCGGAATACCAGGAACTGGCTATAAATAGAACTGTGGGTATTACCCGGCTCAGCCCACCCTTGATAACGAAACTACAGGGAATATACCAAGAAAATAGGTAGCGGACGATTTGGTTTGTGTGGACCAAATTGACTGATAGCAAAGCCAACTCCACTATACGGCATATTTAAATTAGCAATATATACTGGCTCGCCGGCAACATTGTTAGTTCGCGCCGGCCCCCATCACGGTATTCATTGTGAAGTATTGACACGGACATGGACTGAGAATATATGGAAATACTTAAGGGATTAATTGTATTTCTTTGGTGCATAGGAAAGTTCATTTCCCAATATGACTTATTTATAGTGCCAGGGAGGTTTAGCTGAGGAAACCCCCTGGTGAAAATAGACTCTGCCTGGAATTACAGAGATTTTTAAGGATATAACAGAGTGCTAAAGCGAATCTAAGTAAAGGTAATTACCAGATCCCCGTCCAAGCCTGAAGATCAGACACATGCTAGCTTTTTTTTGCAGTTCGGCGGGGCACTATGAATTCATTAATGTTGCCTTTTGGTTTGAAGAATACTCCGAGTGTTTTCTCCAGGATGATGAGGTAAAATTACTGATATCCCTTACAAAACCCAGCTAACACTAATTTCATGGATGATATTCTCATAGCAACGGAACTTTTGAGGAACATCTATTATCTCTGGACATGTTATTGTACAGACTCAGAGAGGTGAAAAATGTGAATATTAGTGATAATCAGCAATTAGACAGGCAGCAGCATATATGCTGTTTATTTACACAACATGCGGTGGATATCACTGGATCTCAGAATGTTGGGGCAGATTTCTTAAGTAGCACCCACCTGAAGGAAACCAGGAGAGTAGGAAGGCAGAGTGAACCCCTAAATGGGAGAATGCAGTGATTGTTAATCCAGACAGGAAGCTTCAACAGAGAGTTTTTACGCTTTTTTGATATGGAGAGGCTATTGTCCGTGTAAAGTGTTTTCTGTTTTTCACAACACGTCCTTCTGTAACTCTGACTAAACCGCGCGGCCATGACTTTTATGATAACTGCGTTGATACACTGACCGTGTTATTACAAAAGCAGTGGAACATACAAACATGGCTAGGAACTAAATCCGGCCAAAAACCGAGAGTGAAGGATGCCATATTAATTACATAAGTAGTGAAAGAAGTAACCACCTGGAAGAGGTCCTCTAATTCTACAACAGGAATGTTGCTCTAACACGCTTCTGTGCAGAGACGTTCACATTCACGACTAGTGGTATAGTACTGGAGAAATCTTTGTGATTTGAATGCATCGAGGCCTCAGGTTAGTCCATAATTTGGGCAGTTGTTTTAAAGTACGCATAGAATAAAATGCATTTAGGAAAGTAACAGATTATTAGCTAGGAAGGTGTAGAATAATACAGAGCGTATTTAAAGCTTTAGATGAAGAAAATTGCTCAAGGAATAACGTAGATAAATAAAAATCTAAGTTTTCCTGATTTGGACAACTAGACAGATTTTACAAATATTTCGGGTGCAAATATTAGCGAGCAGGGAAACCCCTCGGACGCCCGACCTCACACTAAAAATAACGTGTATGTTTTTAACGTAAATGAGGCCATTCATTTTTTTAAAAAATCACGGTGAGCCGGTAACACAAGTGTTAATGCGTAGTGCCTTTGCCTTATGAATCTGAGAGCAGACCATTACAACCACTAACAGCTCGATTGTGTGTGCCTGAGGGTAAGAAAGAATGTATAAATATATATATATGTATGTATTTTTATGGATTAATTACAGTGAGTGTTAGAAAGTGTGTAGAACGTGTTTGAACTACTGTGAAATTTCCTGGAGGCAAAAGCCAAGCTTGTGAAAATATTCAAATCGATTGAGAATGGTGGTAAGAGTGTGTCCATAATTGTAGAAAAGTTTTTAAAGAATTATTTCTTGATGGAATGGACCCCACACCAGGAACATAAGGAAGGATGAAAGACATTGTTTTACTGTATTGGTTGATATATTACTTAGTATATTACACACGACCTTATAAATGTATGGAGGCGAATCATGGGCAGGTAGTTATAACTAAGGAATTGGAGGAATATATGTTCACAGTGAACTGACTTATGTTTAATGCTGACATTGATGTGACCTGTTGCGTTCCTATCTGCACGCTGGCGTCTGAAACTATCGCTCATCTCCTACTTCTGAGATAAGAGATGGAGATAGGCATTATAGTGGTGAAATTAAATATATTTTCAGGTTACATCCTGCAATTACCTGCCACCTTTAGGAGCCAGACTCCGTTATAGGAATCAGAGGTGCGAGTGCCCTTTAATGATACAGGGCCGGTCACCCAGATCCAAAAGCCTGGACGAGACAGTCCTTCTTGCCATGACCCAAAGTGGGAACAGACTACCAAATTAAAGAACCTCAAGCTAAGAAGCCACCCCAAGCTACTGTTATAGTTTTTATCACATCATCACCAACAAACTAGATAGAACTATGATGAATAAACAGTGCATTTATCGCTAATGGCAAGCTGTCCGTAGTCAGTTTGATTACTTAATTTCAATAACTGTGAAAGAAGATAAATTAAATCATAAAGTAGTAACAGACATGTCCCTACACCTACAGTGATTTATCAGCCTAGATAAGGAGAAACGTTCATACAAAGATAAAAAGAAACAGTTAAATAATTTTTTAAACCGATTTGCAAGTTTTTTTTAATTATATTTTTTTTATTCTTTTTGTAAATCTTTATCCTTTTGAATTCAGTGAAATTTTTTTTTTTTTTTCACAACAAAAAAAAGGGGGGGGGGGGGGGGAAACAAATGTAAAAATAAATCTGTAAATTAATTTTGCCAGCAGACTTACCTTTAAAATTCATTAATTTAATTACAGTTCTTGGGTGGTAAATAAATTAGATGTTAATATCCCCCTAGCAAGGTCCAATAAAATAATAATAATAAAATCAAAGGAAGGATTTTGAGAGGGATCCCCATAGGAACTTTTTCCCCCCCCCCCCCCCCCAGGAATCATAATTAAATACACCATACCTGGAAAACTTATACAGCTGAAGATCCTACCCTTTTGATGTCCGAATACAAAACCCTTATATTCTTTCCCCTCAGAAAAGGGGGTATTTTGCTGATAAGGACCAGTACCCCCCTTATCTGGCACCTAAACCTGGTATTAAACCTGATACGAACATTTGGGGGGTTTTTTTGTCCAGGATACAAAATAATTTTTCAATACATCAACTACCTTTATCTCTGTGACAGAGGTTTTAAAAAAAAAGGCAATCATTTCAGGCGCCCATGATGACAGACCTATTTTATAAAATGTATTTTTTCCCCCCCCTTTTTTTTTTTTTTGCACAACTAAATGAACAAAAAAAGATCTGTGTAAAAAAAGCAATTTTTATATCATAAACCTACAAGGAAACTTTGGATTTTTGGATAAAGTAAAAAAGAACAGACATCACAATTTTGATGGGTACGACAACAATGAAAAAGCAAAGGAAAGGTACAGTGGCCAACTTTTTTTTCCCCGGGCATTATGCGAAGACAAGTTCATGGGAAAACCAAGGTCAAGGAAAATTGAAATGAAAAAATGAGAAACTAATACTACGCAAACTTTCTATGTGCTACAAATCAACTGGCTATAAAGAAGAAACACATGTTTTTCCCCACAATAAGAGAAATTCACAAGGCAACATGGAGATATCACCGAGACCATAGAAACAAAAATCCAGATTGATCAAATATGTGCATATAAATAAGAAAGATTTTAGAAAAAAATTTTCCCATCAAATATTGCCCAGGATGAAAAGGTAAAACAGAAGGAGACAGATGGGGGGCGTCAGATCAACCCATCTTCTGATAAGCCATAAGTGGGGGGGTAAAAACTGAAACTCAAGAAGATATGCAACAAATTCAAAAAATTATAAGACAACAGTAAATAATGGATAAGGCACAACTAAGTAAATTCAAAGAAAATAAAGAGACAAATTGCGGTCACCGAGTACCCCCAACAAATTCCAAGTTGCCCCAACAGCTGGAAAGATTTAGAGAATTTTTACATTTAAGACTATTGGCATCATGTCAAAAACTGAGTAATGGAAGGGGAGCCCCCATTGTGAAGTAAAATACCTACGGGAGGGAAAAGGGAAAAACACAAAGCACGTGATAAAGCCAACCAGAAAGGGCCCATACAATAAAAATAATTTTAAAAAACAGAAAAAAACAAGAAAAAGTTTGATTTAAACCCCCCCCCCCTTTAGAAGTTGCCAAAGCCAAGGCTACAAGAAATGTGTACACAGAAAGCAAAAAAGAAGTAAAAAAAAAGTAACCCCCCCCCCAAAAAAGACAAGAGGAAGTTTATTGAGGAGTTTGGCAAGACAGAGGCAAGAAGATGCCAGGCAGCCAAACGGTTGGGAAATAAGAGAGAACTGTATAGCCAGCACAAAGAAGCAAAAACAGGGAAATAACAAGCAAACAAGTTGCACACTCATAAAAGAACAAGGTAATGGGAAACTGCTCATCAATGGGGGTACAAGCAATCAAATGGGGAAGAGGGTGGACAGGTGTTTTTTTAAACTTCGGGACCAGTTCTCAATCGTACCAGCTCCACCAAAACCCGCCAAAGCCATTCAGCAGCAGGAAGAAGGAGCTAACAAATTACCGGTTTTAAAGACTCAACAAGTGAAGAAAATAAAGAAAGCCAAACAAAGCCTATCTAAGATGCATGGAAAATTTTTCCCGTCCTTGACCCCTGAATGGCATTCCAGCAGCAGGTCCCGATCACTTTAAGCACAATATCGCACACGGCTACAGAGATGGTTATATAAATTAAGAATGGTATAAAGGGTCTGGGAAAAGAGGGAAGAGATACCAGCAAATGGAAGGAAGCTTTATATCTGTTTTAATGTTGCCTAAGAAAGGGATTTTTTTTTTTTACACCCCCCCCCCCCAGTCAGCACAAATTATAGAAGTAATAATGTTTAACTTACAATCAAGTGGCCACAGAAAAGTAATATCAAACAGGAATATCATTGAGAGATTAAAATGAAGTCCATAGACAATGAAACTGAAGAGAATGAACAAGCAAATTATTCCGACAAAACAGATCATGTATCAGACCAAGATAGCCACTTATGAGAATAATAATTAGAACAAAGGGGGTTCTGACACAAATGGAAATCCACCACTATACCTCGGATTTGTGTACTATAACGAAAAAAGGCAAAATTTGAACCATGTAGACCAGAAATCACCTTTAGGCGAAAATTTTGCACATCCGCGCAAATAATGGAAGTTGCCCCTATTTTAAAAAGAACATTAAATATAATAAAGAAAACATATGAATACAAAACCATGCAGAGACCCCCCAAAAAAGGCCCCCCCCCCCCCCCCAGAAAAATAAAAAAAGGGGACCCAATTTTTTTTATTTTTTTTTTTTTGTTTTTTTTTTTCCCCCCCCCACCCCCAAAAGTTTTTTTTTTTTTTAGTTTTTTAAATTAAAAAGAAAAAGTGATATGGGGAAACCTATGTGTGTCATATATTAATTTTTTTTATTTTAAATAATTTTATACAAACTTTCCAATTAAAATCATCAACAAAAAATAGGGGGGGTGGGTATTATTTTTTTTTTTTAGTTAGTTTATTTTTAAAAAAATTTTTTATAATTAGTTAATGTATATTGATAAATTTAATTTAAATTTAAAATTTTTTAAATTTTTATAAATATATTAGTAATTTAGAATATTTTTTAATTGATAAATTA
>JAMPIV010008680.1:0-46650 GCA_024509875.1 Oreohelix idahoensis
GTGGGGGTGGTGTTTTTTTTTGGTGGTGTGGGTTTGTGTTGGGTTGGGTGGGGGGGGGGGGTTTTTTGGTGTTTTTGGGGGGTGGTTGGGGGTTGGGGTTGTATTTGGGTGTTTGGTTGGGGTGGGTGGTGGTTTGGGGTTTTGGGGGGGGTGGGTGTTTTGGGTTTTTGTGGGGGGGGGGGGGGTTTGGGGGGGTTTTGGGTGGGTTGGGGGGTGGGGTGTTGGGGGGTGGGTGGGGGGGTGGGGGGGTTTGTGGGGGTTGGGGGGTGGGGGTGGGTGTTTGGTGTGGGGTTTGGTGGGTTGGGGGGGGGGGGTGGGGGGGTTTGTGGGGGGGGGGGGGGGGGGGGGTGGGGGTTTTGTGGGTGTTGGGGGGGTGGTGTGGGGGGGTGTGGGGGTGGTGGGGGGTTGTGGGGGGGGGGGGGGGGGGATCCGTTTTTTTTTTTGGTGGGGGGGGGGGGGGGGGGGGTTTTTGGGGGGGTTTTTTGGGGGGGGGGGTTGGGGGGGTTGGTGGGTTTTTGTTTTGGTGTGTTGGTGGGGGGGGGGTGGGGGGGGTTGTTGGTGGGTTGGGGTGGTTTGGGGTGGGTTTTGTGGGGTTGTTGGGGGTTGTTGTGTTTTGGGTTTTGGGGGATTGGGGGTGTTGTGGGGGGGTTGGTTTGGGTGGGGGGGTTTGGGTGTTGGGTGGGGTTTGGTTTTGGTGTTTGGTGTGGGTTTTGGGTGGGGGGGGGGGTGGTGGGGTTTGGTGGGGGGTGGGGGGGGGGGGGGGGGGGTTTGGGGTGTGTTTGGGGGGGGGGGGGTGTTGGGGGTGGGGGTTTTGTTGGGTGGGGGGTGGGGGGGGAATTTTGGGGGGGGGGTTTTTGGTGTTTGTTTTTGGGGGGGGGGTTTTTGGGGTTTTTTTTTTTTTTGTTTGGGGTTTGGGGTTGTTGGTTTTTGTGGTTTTTTTTGTTGGTTTGTTTTTGTGGTTTGGGGTGTGGGGTTGTTGGGGGTTGGTGGGGGGGTTTTTTGTTTTGGGTGGTGGGTTTGTGTGTGTGTGGGGGGTGGTGGGGGGGGTTTGTTTGGGTTGGTGTTTTTGTTTTTGGGGGGTTGGGGTTGTTTGGTGTTTTTTTTTGGGTGGGGGGGTTTTGGGTTGGGGGTTGGGGGTTTGGTTGTTTTGGGTGGGGGGGGGTGGGGGTGTGGTGTTTTTGGTTGGTTGGGGTGGGGTTTTTTTGGTTTGGGGGTTGGGGGTTGTGTGTGGGTTTGTTGTTGGGATTTTTTTTTTGGGTTTTTGTGGGGGGGTTGGTTGGGTTTTTTGGGTTTTGGGTTTTTTTTTTTTTTGTTTTTTTTTTGGGTGGGGTGTTGGGGGGGGGGTTTTGGGTGTGGGGGTGGGTTGGGGGTTGTTTGGGGGGGGGGGGTGGGTTGGGGGTGGGGGGGTTTTGGGTGTGTTGTGGGGGTGTGGGGGTTGGTTTTTTTTTGTTGGGGGGTTTTGGGGGTTTGGTTTTTTGGGGTGGTTGTGGGGGTTTGTTTTTTTTTGTTTTGTTGTGTGGGGATTGTTGTGGGAGATGGGATTTTTTTTGGTTGGTGTTTTTTTTTTTTTTGGGGGTGTGGTTTGAATTTTTGTGGGTGGGGGGGGTTTGGTTTTTGGGATTTGGTTTTTTGGGGGGGGTGGGGGTTTTTTGTGGATTTTTGGGGTTGTTTTTTTTTTGGGGTGGTGGTGGTTTGGGGGGGGGGTTTTGGGGGTGTTTTTTTGGGGGTTTTGGGTTTTTTGGGGGGGTTTTTTTTTTTGTTGGGGGGGTGGGGGGTTTTGTTTTTTTGGGGGGGGGGGGGGGTTGTTTTTTTGGGGTTTGGGGGGTTGTGGGTTTGGTTTTGGGGGGGGGGGGGGTTTGGGTTTGGGTTTTTTTTGGGGTTTGGGTGTTTGTGGGTGTTTTGGTGTTGGGGGTTGGGGGGGGGTTGGTGGGTTTTTTTTTTGTTTGGGGGGGGGGGGGTGGTGGGGTGTTGGGGTGTTGTTGGGGGGGGGTTTTGGGGGGGGGTGTTGTTGTTTTTTGGGGGGGGGGTTTTGTGGTGGTTTGGGGTTTGTTTGGGGGTGTGGGGGGGTGGTGTTTTGGGTTTTTTTTTGGGTTGTGGGTTTTTTTGGTGGGGGGGGGGGTTGGGGGGGGGGGGGGGGGTTTTGGTTTGTGGGGGGGTTGGTGTTGGGTGGGTGGGGGTTGGGGGGGGGGGGGGTTTTGGGGGGGTTTTTTTTGGGGGGTGTTTTGGGGTTTTTGGGGGTTTTTTGGTTTTTTTTTTGTTTGGGGGTTGGGGGGGGGGGGGGTGTTGGGGGGGGGTGGGGGGGGGGGGGGGTTGGGGGGTGGTGGTGGGGTTTTTTTGGGGTGGTTGGTTGGTTTTTTTTGGGGGTGTTTTGGTTTTTTTGGGTGGGGTTTTTGGGGGGGTTTGGGGGGGGTGGGGGTGGGTGGGTTGTTGGGTTGGGGTTTGGGGGTGTTTTGGTTTTTTGGTTGGGGGGGGGGGGGTTGGGGGGTTGGGGGGGGGGGGGTTTTTTTTGTGGGTTGGTTTGGGTTTTTTTTTGGTTGGTTGGGTTTGTTTGGGGGTGTTGGGTTTTTGGGGGGGGTGTGGGGGGGGGGGTTTTTTGTGGTTTTTGGGGGTTTTTGGGGGGTGGGTGTGTGGGGGGGGGGGGGGGTGTTTTTTTTGGTGTTGGGTTTTTTTTTTTTTTGGGGTTTTTTGGGTTTTTGGGGGGGGGGGGTGGGGGGGGGTTGGGGTGTTTGGGGTTTGGTTTTTTTTTGGGTTTTTGGGTGTGGGGGGGTGTGGGTTTTTTTGTTTTTTTGGGGTTTTGGGGTTGTTTTTTTTTTTGGTTTTTTTGGGGGTTTTTGTTGTGTTGGGGGGGGGTTGGGGGTGGGGGGGGGGGTGGGTTTTTGGGGGGGGGTTTTTGTGTGGTTTTTTGGGGTTTTGGTTTGTTGGGGGGGGTTGGGGTTGGGGGGGTTTGGGGTTTTTTGGGGTTTTTTTGGTGGGGTTTTTTGGGTTTGGGTTGTTGGGGTTGGGGGTTTTATGTGGGGGGGTTTTTTTTTGGGGGGGGTTTGGTTTTTTTTTTTTGGGGGGTGTTTGGGGGTTGGGGGGGGTGTTTTTTTTTTTGGGTTTTGGGGGTTTTTTTTGTTGGTTTTTTTGGGGGGGGGGTTGGTGGGGGGGGGGGGGGGTTTGTTGGTTTTATGGGTTGGGGGGTTTTTTTGTTGGGGGGTGGGGGGTTTGGGGGGGGGGTGTTTGGGGGGGGGTTTTGTTGGGGGGGGGGGGGGGTTTGGGGGTATTTTTTTTTGGGGGGGGGGTTTTTTTGGTGTTTGTGGGGGGGGGGGGTTTTTTTTTTTTTTTGGGGGTTGGTTGGGGGGGGTGTGTTGTGGGGGTTTGGTGGGTTGTTTTGGGGGGGGGGTGGTTTTGGGGGTTGGGGGTTTTTGGGTTGTTTTGGGGTGGGGGTTGGGGGTTTGGTGGGGGGGGGTTTTTTTTTTTTTGGGTGTTTGGGGGTTTTTTTTTTTGGGTTGGTGGTTTTGGGTTTTTTTTTTTTTTTGGGTTTGGGGGGTGTTTGTTTGTGGGGTGGGTTTTTTTGGGGGGGGGGGGTTTTTTGGGTGGGGTTTTTTTTTTTTTTTTTTTTTTTTTTTTTTTTTTTTTTTTTGGAAGGGGGTTGTGTTTTGGTTTTTTTTTTTTTTTTTTTGGTTTTTTTTTTTTTTGGTGGGGGGGGGGGTTGGGTTTTGGGGGGTGTTTGGGGGAAATTTTTTTGGGGTTGGTTTTTTGTTTTTTGGGGTTTGGGATTTTTGGGTTTTTTTGTTTTTTTTTTGGGTTGTGGGTTTTGGTTTTTTTTTTTTTTCTTTTTTTTTTTTTTTTTTGTGGGTGGGGTTTGGGGGGGGGGGGGGGGTTTTGGGGTTTGGGGGGGGGGGGGGGGGGGGTTTTTTTTTGGGGGGGGGGGGTGTTGTTTTGGGTTTTTTTTTTTGGGTATGTTAGGGGTTTTTTTGGGGGGGTGGGGGGGGTTTTTTGGGGTGTTGGGGTTTTTTTTTTTTTTTTTTTTTTTTTTTGGGGGGGGGGGGGGGGGGGGGGGTGTTTTTTTTTTTTTTTTGTTTTTTGGGGGTTGGTTTTTTTGGGGTTGGGTTTTGTTTTGGGTTGTTTTTTTGGGGGTTTATTGGGGGGGGGGATTTGGTTTTTGGGGGGGTTTTTGTTGGGGGGGGGGTTTTTTTTTTTTGTTTTTTTTTGTTTTTTTGGGGTGGGGGGTGGTGTGGGGGGTGTTTTTGGGGGGTGGGGGTTTTTGGGTTTGGTTTTTGTTTGGGGTTGGTGTAATGTTTTTTTTTTTTTTTTTTTTTTTTTTTTTTTTTGGGGGATTGGTTTTTGGGGGTTTTTTTTTTTTTGGGGTTTTTGTTTTGGGTTTTTTTTTTGGGGGGGGTTTTTTTTGGGGGGGTTGGGGTTGGATTTTTTTTTTTTTTTGTTTTTTTTTGGGGTGGGTTAGTTTTGTTTTTTTTTTTTTGTTGTTTTTTTTGGGGGGGGTTTTTTGGTTTTGTTTGGTTGTTTTTTTTTTTTTTTTTTGGGGGGGGTTTTTTTTTTTTTTTTTTTTGGGTTTTTTTTTTTTTTGTTTTTTTTTTTGGGGGGGTTTGTTTGGGGGGGGGGGTGTGGGGGATTTTTTTTTTTTTTTTTTTTTATGGGGTTTTTTGGGGGGGGGGTTTGGGGGGGTTGTGTGTTATTGGTGTTTTTTTTTTTGGGTGGGTAATTTTTTGTTTTTTTTTTTGTTTTTGTGGGTAATTTTTTTTTTGTTTTGTTTTTGTGTTTTTTTGTTTTTTTTTTTTTTTTTTTATTGTAGGGGGGGGGTAGTTTTTGTTTTTTTTTTTTTTGTTTTTTGTTTTTTTTTTTTTTTTTTTTGTTTGGGGGGTTGGGTTGTTTGGTTTTTTTATTTTTTTTTGGTTTGATTTTTTTTTTTGGGGTGTTTTTTTTTTTTTGTTTTTTGGTTTTTGGTTTGGGGTTTTTTTTTTGTTTTTTGTTTTTTTTTGGTTTTTTGGGTTTTTGTGGGGTTTTTAGGGGTGTTGTTTTTTTTTGGGTTTTTTTTTTTTTTTTTTGGGTTTTTTTGGAGTTGTTTGATTTGTTTTTTTTTTGTTTGGTGTTTTTTTTTTTTTTTTTTTTTTTTTTTGGGTTTTTTTTTTTTTTTTTTTTTTTTTCTTTTTTTTTTTTTTTTTTTGGTTTTTTTTTTTTTTTTTTTGTATTTTTGTAATTTTTTTTTTTTTTTTTTTTTTTTTTGGTTTTTTTTTGGTTTTTTTTTTTTTTTTTTTTATTAGTTTTTTTTTGGGTGGATTTTTTGTTTTTTGGTTTTTTTTTTTTTTTTGTTTTTTTTAAAAGTTTTTTTTTTTTTTTTTTTTTTTTTTTTTTTTTTTTTTTTTTTTTTTTTTTTTTTTGTGTTTTTTTTTTATTGTTTTTTTTTTTTTTTTTTTAAGTTTTTTGGTTTTTTGGGTATTTTTTTGGGGTTTGGTTTGTGTTTTTTTTTGGGGGTGGTTTTGGTTTTTTTGGGTTTTTTTGATTTTTTTTGGGTTGGGGGGGGTTGGGGGGGTTTTTTTTTTTTTTTTTTGGGTTTTTTAATTTTTTTTTTTTTTTTTTTTTTTTTTTTTTTTTTTTTTTTTTTTTTTTTTTGGGGGGGGGATAGTTTTGATTGGGTTTTTTTTTTTTTGTTTTTTTTTTTTTTTTTTTTTTTTTTTTAGTGTTTCTTTTTGTTTTTTTTTTTTTTTTTTTTTTTTTTTTATTTTTTTTTTTTTTTTTTTTTTTTTTTTTTGTTTTTTTTTTTTTTTTTTTTTTTTTTTTTTTGTGTTTTTTTTTGTTATGTTGTTTTTTTTTTTTGTTTTTGTTTTGTTTTTGTTTTTTTTTTTTTTTTTTTTTTTTTTTTGGTTTTTTTTTTGGGATTTTTGTTGAGTTTTTGGGGGTTTTTTTTTTTTGATTTTTTTTGGGTTTTTTTTTTTTTTTGATAGGTTTTTTTTGGTTTTTTTTTGTGTTGGTTTTTTTAGGGTGGGGGGTTTGGTTTTTTTGGGATTTTTTTTTTTTTTTTTTTTTTTTTTTTTTTTTGTTTTTTTTTTGGTTTTGTTTTAGTTTTTTTTTGAAGTTGTTATGTTGTTTTTTTTTAATGGTTTTTTTTTTTTTTTTTTGTTTTTTTTGGTTTGGAGTGGTTTTTGGGTTATTTTTTTTTGGGAATTTTTTTTTTTTTTGGTTTTTTTTTTTTTTTTTTTTTTTGTTGTTTTGGGGTTTTTTTAATTTTTTTTTTTTTTAGTTTTGGGATTTTTTTTTTTATGATTTTTTTTTATTTTTTGTTTTTTTTGGTTTTTTTGTAAATTTTTTGGGGGGATTTTTTTTTTTTTTGTTTTTTTTGGGGTTTTTATTTTTTTTTTTTTTTTGGGTGGTAGTTTTTTTGGGGTTTTTTTTAGGTTGGGTTTTTATAGTTTTTTTAGGTTGGTTTTTTTTTTTATGATATTTTTTGAATTTTAGATTTTTTTTTATGTTGGTGTTTTTTTTTGTTTTTTTTGGAATTTTATTTTTTTTTTTTTTTTTTTGGGTTTTTTTTTTTTTATTATGGGTTTTATGTTTTATTTTGTTTTTTTTTTTTTTTTTTTTATTTTATGGGATGGGGGGTGTGGTAAGTTAATTTTTTTTTTTTTTGTTATTTTGTAAAGGTATTTTTTTTGGTGATTTTTTTTGTGGGTAATATTTTTTTTTTTTTTTGGTTTTTTTTGTTTGGTTAGTTTTTTTTTTATTTTTTTTTTTTTTTTTTTTTGGGTTTTTTTTGGGATTTTTTTGTTATGTTTTTTATTTTTTTTTGTTTTTATATGTTTTGGGATTTTTTTGTTTTATTTTTGTGTATATTTTTGTAATTATTTTGGATTTTTTGTTTTTTTTTTATGGTTTTTTTATATTTTTTTTTTTTTTTATGTTTTTTTTGGTTTTTAAGGTTTTTTAATTTTGTTTTTGTTTTTTTTTTTGGTTGGGTTTTTTTGTATGTTTTTTTTGATGGTTTAGTTTTTTTTAGGTTTTTTTTTGTAATTTTTTTTTTTTTTTTTTTTTTTTAAATTTTGGTTTTTTTTTTTTTTTTTTTTAATTTTTTTTTTTTTTTTTTTTGGAGTGTGATTTTTTTATGTTGGGTTTTTTTTTTTGGGGTATTTAGGTTTTTTTGTTTTATTTGGAGATGAATTTGGTTTTTTTTTTTTTTTTTTTTTTGGGTTTTTTTGATTGGTTTTTTTGGAGATTTTTTATATTTTTTTTTTTTTTGATTTTTTTAGTGGGTTTTTTTTTTTTTTTTTTTTTTTTTTTTTTTTTTTTAGTTTGGGTTATTTTTTTTTTTTAGTTTTTTTTTTTTTTGAATTTTTTTTTTTTTTTTTTGTTTTTTTTTTTTTTTTTTTTTGGTTGTAATTTTTTTTGTTTTTTTTTTTTTTTTGGTTTTTATTGTTTTTTTTTTTTTATTATTTTGGATTTTTTTTTTTTTGTTTTTGATTTTTTTTTGGGTTTTTTTTATTTGTAGGATGTATTTTTTTAATTTTTTAAGTTTTTTTTTTTTGGTTGTTTTTTTGGTTTTTTTTTTTTTTTTGTTTTTTTTTTTTTTTGGGTTTTTTTTTTTTGGGGATGTTTTTTTTTTGGAAATTTTTATGATTTATTAGGTGGTTTTTTTTTTGTTTAGGTTTGGTTGGGGTTTTTTTTTTTTTAGATGGGGATTGTATTGTTTTGAATTTTTTTTAGATTTTTGTGAATATTGTTTGTTTTATTTGGTTTTTTGGATTTTTTTTTTATTTTTAGTTTGGGTTTTTTATTTTTTTTGTTTGATTTTGTAAGGGTTTTTTGATTTATTTGAGTTTTGATTTTTTATTTGATTATTTTATGGTTTGGGTTGGTGAAATTTTTTTGGGATTTTTTTAATTATTTTTTTTGGTTTTTTTTTTTTTGTTGGGTTTTTTTTTGAATTTTTATATTTTTTGGGGGGATTTTTTTTGATTTTTTTTATTTTTTTTGTGAATTTTTTTGGGGATTTTTTTTTTTGGGGTTTTTTTAGTTTTTGGGTTTTGGTTGTTTAATTATTGGTTTTTTTTTTTTTTTTTGATTTGGGTTTTGGGGGGTTTTTTAATTTTTTTTTTATTGTTTTTTTTGGGTTTTTTTTTTTTATTTTTGTATTTTTTTTTTTATTGTTGTTTTTTTTTTTTATTGGGTATTTTGTTTTTTTTTTTTTGGTTTTTGGATTGGGTTTATTTTTGGTGATAAGGGTATTTTATTTTATAGATTTTTTTTTAGGGTTTTTTTAGTTATTTTTTTTTTTTTTGATGAATTAGTTTTTTTATTGATTTATTGTTTTTTTTTAATTTTTGATGATTTTTTTTTATGTTTAATGTTTTGTGGGTTATTGTATTTGTTTTTTAGGTGGGTTTTTTTTTTTTTTATGAGATGTTTGGGGTTTTGTTTTTTTTTTTTATTGATTATTTTTTTATTTTTATATTTTTTATAATGAGTTGTTGAGTTTTTTTTTTTTGTAGGTGGGGTTTTTGAATGTGTTTTTTGGTTTTAATTGTTGATGGTTGTTTTTTTTTTTTTTTTTTGGTTATTTTTGGTTTTTTTTTTGAAATTTTGGGTTTTTTTTTTTTTTGTTTTTGGTTTTTTGGTATTTTTTGGGTTTGTTTTTTTTTTTTAAATTGGTTTTTATTTTTTTTTGGTATAAGGAAGTTTTGTTTTTGAAATTTGGGAATTTGGTATTTTTTGGGTTTTAAAATATTTTTGGGGTAGATATTGGGGGTTTGATGATGTTGTTTTTATTTTTTTTATGATTTTTTATGGTTTTTTTTTTTTTGTGGGTTTTATTGGTTTTTTATGGGTGGTAAATTTTTTGGATGGGTTGGAAGATTTTTTTTTGTTTTTTTTATTAAATTTTTGGTTTTATTTTTTTTGGTTGTATTTTTGATTTGGTTTAGGTTTTGGGTTAGGATTGGGTTTGTTTTGGGGTGGTTTTTGGTTGATGGGGGATTTTAGTAATTTTTTTTATTGTGATTTTTTTGGGTTAAATGATTTTGTTGTTTTTTTGAATTGGTGAATGGTTTTGGGGGTTTTTTGGTTGTGGGTTTTTGGGTATTTTTTTTAATGGTATGGTTTTTTGGGTGTTGGGTTTTATGGTATGTATTTTTTTGTTTTTTTATGTTATTGATTTTTGATTTTATGTTTTTTTTTTTGTTTTTTGTGGTTTTTATTTATTTTATGGATTGGATTGGGATTGTTTTATATGGTTTGTTAATGGATTTTGTTTTTTTTTGTTGTTTTTTTTTTTTTTTGGTTTTAATTAGTTTTTTTTTTTTAATATTTTTTGGTTATTTTTTGTTTTATGTTTTTTTTATGTTTTTTTGGTATTTGTTTTTTATTTTTTTTTTTATGGGATTTTGTTTTTTGGAATTTTGTGGGGGATTGGAAAGGGGATTATTTTTTATTATGTTTTTAATTTTTGGATTTGGGTTTTTGGGATTTTGTTATTTTGGGGTATTTATTAATTTTTTTGGGGTTTTTGGGGGGGTTTTTTT
Source organism: Oreohelix idahoensis (assembly GCA_024509875.1). Taxonomy (NCBI): domain Eukaryota; kingdom Metazoa; phylum Mollusca; class Gastropoda; order Stylommatophora; family Oreohelicidae; genus Oreohelix; species Oreohelix idahoensis. The sequence goes on from JAMPIV010008680.1 coordinate 9,510, forward strand.
TTTTGTTTTAGTTTTTTGTTTTGTTTTTTTAGGGGTTTTTTTTTGTTTGGAATTTTGTTTTATTTTTTTGATTTGATGGTTTTTTTTAAGGATATTGATTTTTTTTTTAGGTTGGTAATTTTTTTTTTTTGGTTTTTGTTATTTGTTTTTTTTTTTTTGATTATATTATATTTTTTTTTTTGTTTTTTTTTTATTATATGGGGAGGGGGGAAGAATTTTTTTTTTAATTTTTTTTTATGATTTATTTTTTTTATTTGTGGGTTTTTTTGGGGTTTGGTTTTTTGGTGTTTATGGTTTTTTTTTTTGGGTTAAGGATGATTTTTTTTTGATGATAGGTTTTTTTTGGATAAGATAATTTTTTTTTTTTTTTTTTAAGTTGTTTTTTTTTTTAGATTTTTTTTTTATTTTTTTGATTGGTGTGGGTTTGTTTAGTTGTGTTTATAAGTTTGATTTATTTTGGTAGTTTGGGTTTGGTTTTGGGGTGATGTTTTTTTTGATGGTTTTTATAGGGTTTTTTATTTAGTTTTTGGGGTTTTATGGTTGTGAATTTTTATATGTTTTTTTTGTGTTTTTTGGTTATTGTTTTTTTGGTTGTAATGATTTTATTTTTTTTAAATGGGGGTAATGGTTTTGGTTTTTTTTTTTTTTTTTCTTTTGGTGTGTGTGTTGTTTTTTTTGTTTTTTTTTTTTTTGGGATGAGGGGTTTTTGGGTTGTTATTTGATTTTGTATTTTTTTTGATTTTTTGGATAATTTTTTTTTTTGGGTTGTATTTTTTTTTTTTTATTGTGTTTTTATTATGTTTTTGGGTGTTTTTTATAATTTTTGTTAGATTTTTTTGTAGGATAGGATTGGTTTGTTTTTTAGGGTTGTAATTGGTGGATTTTGGGTTTGTTATTTGGGATTTTTTGGGGGTATGGGTGTTTGGGGTTTGGGTTTTTTTTTATTTTTTTTTGGAATGGTTTTTGTTTTTATTTTGGATTGGATTGAAATATTTGGGATTTTATTTTTTTGGGATTTTTTTTTTTTTTTTTTTTTTTGGGGTGATTTTTTTTGGTGGTTGATTTGTAAATAGGGGGTTTTTTTTAGGGTTTAATTTTTTTGTTTTTGTTTTATTTTTTTTTTTTTGGTTTTTATTTTTGTGTTTGGGGGTTTTATTATTATTTTTTTTGTTGTGTTGGTTTTTGGGATGGATTGGGAATGATTTTTTTTTGTGTTTGTTGTGTTGGATATTTGGTGTATGGGTTTTTTTTTTTTTTTTTAGGATTTGTTTTTTTTGGTTTTTTTTTGGTGGGGGTTGGTTTGTTTTTTTTGGGGTGGGGTTTTGGGGGGTTTTTTAGATAGGATTGTTTTTTTATTATTGAAGTTGTTTTTTGTTTGTGGTGATTTTTTGGGTTGTTGTTTTTTTAGGGTTTGTTTTTGTAAATTTGTGATTTTTGATTATGTTTGGATTTTTGGTTTTTAAATGTGATTGTGGGGGGTTTATTTTTTTTTTGATTGGGGGGGGGGTTATTATGGTTTTTTTGGATTAATTTTTTTTGATTTTTTTTTTTTGTTAGGATGGTTTTGGATTTTTTTTTGTTTTTTTTTTTATGGTTGTTTTTTTTTTTTTGGGGTTTTTTTTTATGGGATTGGGGTAATTTTTTTGGTGATTTTTGGTTTTTTTTTTTTGAATTTTTTGGGGGGGTAATTGTTGTTTTGTTTTTTTTTTTGTGTTGGTTTTTTTTTTTATTTTATTTTTGAATGGGTTGTTTTGGTTGGGGGTTTTTGGGTTTTGTTGTTGGGTTTTAAGTTTTGGGGGGTTTGGGGGGTTTTTTTTTTTTTTTTTGTTTGTTGTTTTTTGGTTTTTTTTGGGGGGTTTTTTTTTTTTGGGTTTTTGATTGTGTTGGTTTTTTTTTTTTTTGATTTTTTTTTTGTTTTATTTTGGGTATTTTTTTGGTTTTTTGGTTTTGGTTTGTGTGAGTGTATGTTTTTTTTATTTGTTTTTGTAATTTGTTGGTTTTGGAGGAATTTTTTGTTTGGTTTGGGGGTTTGAGTTTTTTTTGAGTTGGTTTTTTTTTTTTTGTTTGGTTATTTTTTTTTTTTTTTTTTTTTTTTTTTTTTTGGGTTTTTTTTTTTTTTTTTTTTTTTTTTTTTTTTTTTTTTTTTTTTTTTTGTTAGTTTGGTATTGTGAATGGGTATGTTTTATAGTGTTTTGGGTGGGTTATTTTTATGTTTGGAATGTGGTAATTGTATTTTTTTTTTTTTAGGTTTGTTTGGTGGGTAATGGATTGGGTTTATTTTTAAGTTTGTTGTTGTTTGTTGTGTTAATTGGGGGTTTTGTTTTGTTTGTTGGTTTTTGGGATAAATTTGGTGGGTATTTATTAATATTTATGATAGTTTATTGGTATTATTATTAATACCAGAATGAATAAGGGCATCACGCTTAGTTTTGGTAATTCTCATGTTGGATTACAATAATATGTGTGGTGTTTGAATGTAAAAATAATTTAATTCTATATAGTTATTAATTTGTGCCTGTTGGTTAATTTAAACTGTTGACCCACAGTTTTTGGTGGTTTATTTAAAAGTTGGAGTTGGTGGTATGTCATTTGGTTGTGGGTTTTGGAAGTATATGGGTATAAGTTTATTAATTTATAATTTGAGGAGTTAAGTATTAATTCATCAAGTGATTTATGAAAATGGTTATATTACTGTTTTGAGAATAATTCTTTTGGTGGTATTTATAGTTTAGATAATGGAATGTGTGAATGGTTGTGTTGTTATTTTTGAGTTTTTTAGTTGTTAGTTGTGGAATTTGTATATAGTGTTACTTTTTGTGTTGTAGTGGTGATTAAAATGTTTTTGTATATAGTTGGGTATTTGTTGGTTTGAATTTTAATAAATGTAAAAGTGAGAATGTTGATTTGTAATTATGCTTTGGTTTTTTAATTTTTAGTAAAGATTTTTGTAGAAAATTTGGAATATATTTGAATTTTTGAATTTTAATGGTATAAAAGAAGAGCGTTTGACGATGAAGGGCAGTGTATTTAAAAATGATAATAGTATTTTTAGGTAATGGAGAATCATTAGTATGTTGATAATATGTATTGTTTTAGTATTTGTTTAATTTACTTAAGGTTTTTAATTTTATATATGGTTGTTATTAGAATGGTGTGAATATTAATTGATTGTGTTAATGTTGGGATTTGAGAATACTGGGTGTTAGATTGTTAAAATGAGGGAAGGTGTTTTGGGTTAGTGTGAATGACCCAGGCTACTTTTTTGTTGGTGTTAGACACATTTGTATAATGTTGGTTATTTGACAATTTTGTTTATGTTTAAAATGAGGGTAATTGGAATTATCGTTTAAGATTATAGTAGGTCAGTTATTGGGATTATTATATAGTTTTGTTAAAATGTTACGTTATAAATTTTAGGAGTGTTGTAGGGTTTTGATAATGTATATAAGAAATTTTTTGTATTGTTAGGAGACTTTATTTTACTCGATATTAGTTTGAATCTAGTAGTTTGCTCAAGGGGTATCATTGTAAATGATTATTTTGAGAGTTAATAGGTTGTTTATTGTTGAGGATAGATTGAGCTGTTGAAGTTGATGGTATAGTATTTTTGTCTTTGATTATATGTTGACAAATATTAGGAATATATAATTTTTTGTGGTATTGTGGAGTTATAAGATGGAGTATTTTGTATTTTAAATTGTTAGTGTTTGAGTAGATTAACTTTTGTAGCAAATTGTAATATGGATCTTGAATGTGAGGCAGATGTTTGATTAATGATGTATTTTAGTTCTTTGTGTTTGTTAAGATTATAACTTAGCTTTTAGCTAATAGATTATTACTGTTTAATTCTTTAAGATTAAAGTCTAATAGGGAATTAAATTTTAGGTTTTTAAGAGGTTATGGTTATGTATGTGTCTGTTAACAGTATAATGGTTGCAATGTTAATTTTTCACGAGTTCAATTTGACTGAAATTGGGGTGGAACCAAAGTTGGTATTATTATATGTTAGATGTAATTGTAAAAATTTGTAAAGTTTTAATTATGGGTAATTATGGTTTTCATTAACGGGTATATAGATGTATTACTTTTGTGTTTTTAATTGTGAGTTTTGGCGAAAGCTTGGCTTGTAAATGATATGAAAATTTTGTTTGGAGAATGTTTAATGTCTATTTTTTGTAATGTATCTTTCCTTGATATTATTAGTTGCTCTCTCTCAATAGTATTGACAATCTTTTTATAATGCCTGGCTTTTGATTTTTTGGTGTAGTTCTTGTAATTGTTTTAGGTTTTTATTTGTTTTTTGGTTTTAAATTTAATTCTTCTACTGATTTTAATGAGAGGCTGTTTTTTTGTGTTTGTTTTATTTTTGGTTTTCCGTGTCATTGGATCATAATTTGTTCTAGTTGTTATATGTTGGTTCTTGTTCTGGTAATATAAAATTTTATTATATTGTGTAGCTCCCTGGGTAGATCAACTTTCAGTGCATTTTCCAGTGTACAGTGATGTCGAGTTTTGGGTTCTCAAGTATTCCATTGGTGGTTGTCTGTGCTGTTCGTATTTTGTGCATGTTAACACATAATGTGCTGTGGTGTTTTTTTCTCCAGACATGTTGCACAGTAGCGTTCCTCCACCATGAAATAGCCTGTTCCTAGTTGAAGTCTAATCAGTTTTCTTTGCAATGCAATTATTATTTTGGTTCTCTAGATATTTGACATGTCCGGTTGGATCTTTTAGCTAGTTTTATAGGCGCTGTCTGCCTTTCTGGCTCTCTTTCCGGTTTTCTTCCCCATTCCTTTATATATAATATTTATAATAGTTGCCAGCGCATGTGTCCTAGCCTCGTCGGCTTCGCGCAGTGTCTCAGTGTTGTTCCTTGGTTGTGATGTGCACGGAAGAACGGAATAATTTTGTCTTCTCTTTGTTACTTCCACAATTGCCTCCACAGCTGGAGGCATTTTAAAGTTGCTACTATAAGTGAAATGGGTTCATTTTCGATACAAGAACAACAGAGGCTGAACCTTGGGGAATCATGACCCAAGTGGGCCCGCCCCCCTTAGAGTGTAAAGGAGTATACATGGCCCGAAACACTTGTCAAAACGGGGGGACTACTTCTGATGATCAGATTGCCTCCTGTTTTATAAACGGTCTGTAAAGAGTTTTTCCTATCATAGTTTCTAATTTTACTTTTGATCCCTGTTGTGCCTAACCATAATTATGTGATTTGGGCTGCTTCTTTCTTCTTTTGCTTCCCTTTCGGGCACACCTCGTTTCCTTTTATTCCCACGTGAGAGGTATCCATGCTAATAAATACTGAGCAGGCCCCTATTATTAAGGTGTGTACTAAGTTGCAAACACTTCTTCTGCTATGTCTGATCGGCTAGCATTCATGTGGGTTTCTTAGTGCTTGAAGAGCTGACAGTGAGTCAGTCAGGATTGTTAGCTTTTTTAGGGGAAGTACATTTCCTCAACCAACTGGATATGTCTAACTCTGAAGTAAGTACATGTATAATATACATACACGTCATCATCACAGTCTTTCCATTCCCCGTGGGGTATATATGATATCATAGTAGGATATATACGCAAAATTATATGTACAGTACAATGTGAACAGCTTAGTAGGGAAAAGACAAAGAAAAATGAATAACAGTAAATTATCCGTAGGTAAGTAAACGAATGGGAAGGAAACACCAGTACAGGGGTGTGAAGAAATGTTTTTTCGACAACGTGTAATTTATATTTGTTGTTGTTATTGATCAAGCGGCGTTTGGGTTTTCGCTCTTTCGGCCCAATACTATCTATATGGCAATTGGTACTTTTACTCCGAATACGGTGTTCTATTTCTCTGGCCTCGGAGAAGGAGTTCTTTTCCTGACACTGATATTTCTTAAACTCCTATACTTCACAGGGGCTTACAAGGTTACATGGGGCGGTGATAGTCACATATGTTAGAAGCTATCCCATTGATTTGCGCTTTGTTGTGAGTAAGTGATCATCATGCCTGAGAAATTAGAAAGCATGAATGAGTTGAACTCGGGTTTTTGGTCTGAGTAGTCAGGGATAAATTTATAAAGTAGTTTCTGGCTGTTCGATGTCAAGACCGAATTATTACCTCAAGTTACCCTAGACGTGTTATTAAGAAACCCTGTTATCAGCGCAATTTATAAGTGACCACCTGTGAAGGGGAACATTTTCAGAGAATGGCAAGTACAGATTGGCACTATCAGTAAGGTGGATGATATCCTAATTATAAGATGTAACACGAAATAAAAAAAAAAAAATTGTTGTTGATTAAGACGTGTAAAGAAAACATTCCTCATTTGCGGTTACCCCATTACCCACTTTTTCATTTAGTTTAATCTACCTAATCTAGTCTAGTCAGTGCACCGCAGAGCGGTGCAGGATAGTGCTGTGCAGAGCAAGTAGAGTAGCCCCTTTCCTGTCATAACTGACTATTGTAATGCGTAATACAATAGCCCTCAGGTGATAGCCCTCACTGTTTTTTTAATTGGATTTCCTTTCGACGACGTTTTTTTTCTCTTCTGCTTGTTGTGAGAGCTTTATTTTCGCTTCAATCTGAGGTGTAGCGCCGGGAAGCATCGCCACTTGGTGCGATCGGCAGCTTCATCTTCCCAGGTTGTCGATTATATATCCAATGCCTTCATGTCTTTCTTACACACATGTTTTTACAATACGCTTTTAAGTTAGTGAAACCTTCGTCTTATCAAATGTATTTCTACTTAGACATATTTTTGGTTTATTTACTTTTTATTTATGAAGACAAATATACTGCGCAACCTCAGATTGGTTATAATTAGGATAAATAGTGTAGCTAATTCCAGATAATAATTTTGATTTTCAATACCTAATCATAGTTTTATTAAGTCTTTCCAATTAGTATAAATAGAGTAACTAAGAAAAAAAAAATAAAACAAAACAAAAAACTTGTTTACCGTAAAGTGGATTTGTATGTGTTTCAAAGATTGTCCCACCTACGCTTTAAAGATAATTGTTTCTCGTATTGCTGGTACCAACTCGAACAATTATTTTCTTAGTGTTTTTATCCACTCTGGCTCCAGGTAACAGAGCATGAATGTACTCGTACATATATATATATATATGAGTGTGTCTCTGTATGTGTATGTTCATGTCTGTTTGCTAGTGTATATTGTATTTTTGTTTTTAAATTTCAGATTAAACAATATAACTCTCTTTCCTCAGATCCTGATTTGCTCTTTCTGGGAATCCTGATTCGACGCGTTCTTCATATTTTATGATACACCAAAGCACAACTTGACGATGGTATTAAACCTGTTTCCGGAGAAATAAAAATTAGAAACACTACCTGGATATCGCTGAACAGATTTCGATCGAAAGAAGGGTTAACAAACATTAACATTAATAATATGCCTGCTACAAGAAGGAAATCGACTCATAGACAGGGCATACTTCATGCTCTGTTACCTGGAGCCAGAGTGGATAAAAACACTAAGAAAATAATTGTTCGAGTTGGTACCAGCAACGAAACAATTATCTTCAACGTAGGTGGGACAATCTTTGAAACATACAAATCCACTTTACGGTAAGTTTTTTGTTTTGTTTTATTTTTTTTTCTTAGTTACTCTATTTATACTAATTGGAAAGACTTAATAAAACTATGATTAGGTATTGAAAATCAAAATTATTATCTGGAATTAGCTACACTATTTATCCTAATTATAACCAATCAGAGGTTGCGCAGTATATTTGTCTTCATAAATAAAAAGTAAATAAACCAAAAATGTCTAAGTAGAAATACATTTGATAAGACGAAGGTTTCACTAACTTAAACGTATTGTAAAAACATGTGTGTAAGAAAGACATGAAGGCATTGGAGATAAATCGACAACCTGGGAAGATGAAGCTGCCGATCGCACCAAGTGGCGATGCTTCCTACGGCGCTACCTCAGATTGAGCGAAAATAAGCTCTCACAACAAGCAGAAGAGAAAAGAACACGTCGAAAGGAAATCCAATTAAAAAAACAGCTGAGGGCTATCACCTGAGGGCTATTGTATTCGCATTACAATAGTCAGTTATGACAGAAAGGGGCTACTCTACTCTGCTCTGCACAGCACTATCCTGCACCGCTCTGCGGTGCACTGCACTAGACTAGATTAGGCTAGATTAAACTAAATGAAAAGTGGGTAATGGGGTAACCGCAAATGAGGAATGTTTCTTTACACGTCTTGATCAATAACAATTTTTTTTTTTTTTATTCGTGTTACATCTTATAATTAGGATATCATCCACCTTACCTGATAGTGCCAATCTGTACTTGCATTCTCTGAAAATGTTCCCCTTCACAGGTGGTCACTTATAACATGCGCTGATAACAGGGTCTTAATAACACGTCTAGGGTAACTTGAGGTAATAATTCGGTCTTGACATCGAACCAGAAACTACTTTATAAATTTATCCTGACTACTCAGACCAAAAACCCGAGTTCAACTCATTCATGCTTTCTAATTTCTCAGGCATGATGATCACTTACTCACAACAAAGCGCAAATCAATGGGATAGCTTCTAACATATGTGACTATCACCGCCCCATGTAACCTTGTAAGCCCCCTGTGAAGTATAGGAGTTTAAGAAATATCAGTGTCAGGAAAAGACTCCTTCCTCCGAGGCCAGAGAAATAGAACACCGTATTCGGAGTAAAAGTACCAATTGCCAATAGATAGTATTGGGCCGAAGAGCGAAAACCCAAACGCCGCTTGATCAATAACAACAACAAATATAAATTACACGTTGTCGAAAAAACATTCTTCACACCCCTGTACTGGTGTTTCCTTCCCATTCCGTTTACTTACCTACGGATAATTTACTGTTATTCATCTTTTCTTTGTCTTTTCCCTACTAAGCTGTTCACATTGTACTGTACATATATTTGCGTATATATCCTACATGATATCATATATCCCCACGGGGAATGGAAAGACTGTGATGATGACGTGTATGTATATATACATGTACTTACTTCAGAGTTAGAATATCCAGTTGGTTGAGGAAGTACTTCCCCCCTAAAAAGCTAACAATCCTGACTGACTAACTGTCAGCTCTTCAAGCACTAAGAAACCCACATGAATGTAGCCGATCAGACATAGCAGAAGAAGTGTTGCAACTTAGTACACACCTTAATAATAGGGGCTGCTCAGTATTATTAGCATGGATACCCTCTCACGTGGGAATAAAAGGAAACGAGGTGGCCGAAAGGGAAGCAAAACTAGAAAGAAGCAGCCCAAATCACATAAATTCATGGTTAGGCACAACAGGGATCAAAAGTAAAATTAGAAACTATGATAGGAAACTCTTTACAGACCGTTACAACAGGAGGCAATCTGATCATCAGAAGTAGTCCCCCCGTTTGACAAGTGTTTCGGCCCAGTATACTCCTTTACACTCTAAGGGGGGCGGGCCCACTTGGGTCATGATTCCCAAGCGTTCAGCCTCCTGTTGTCTTGTATCGAAAATGAACCCATTTCACTTATAGTAGCAACTTTAAAATCCCGCCAGCTGTGGAGGCAATTGTGAAAGTAACAAAGAGAAGACAAATTATTCCGTTCCTTCCGTCGCACATCACAACCAAGGACACACACTGAGACACCTGCGCGAAGCCGACGAGGCTAGACACTGCGCTGGCAACTATTATAAATATTATAATAAAGGAATGGGAAGAAAACCGGAAAGAGAGCCAGAAAGGCAGACACGCCTATAAACTGCTAAAAGATCCAACCCGGACATGTCAAATATCTAGAGAACCAAAAATAACATGCAACAGAAAACTGATTAGACTTCAACTAGGAACAGGCTATTTCATGGTGGAGGAACGCTACTGTGCAACATGTCTGGAGAAAAAAACACCACAGCACATTATGTGTTAACATGCACAAAATACGAACAGCACAGAAAACCACAAATGGAATACTTGAGAACCCAAAACTCGACATCACTGTACACTGGAAAATGCACTGAAAGTTGATCTACCCAGGGAGCTACACAATATAATAAAATTTTATATTACCAGAACAAGAACCAACATATAACAACTAGAACAAATTAGAATGACACGGAAAACCAAACAATAAAACAAACCAAAAAGCCCATTCAATATCAGTAGAAGAATTAAATTTAAAAAAAAAACAAATAACAAACAAACAAACAAGAACCACCAATCCAAAAGCCCAGCAGATAAAAAGATGTCAATAGCGAGAGAGAGCAATATGGTATCAAGGAAGAAGATACATTACAAACACCATAGACATTAAACATTGCCACAACAAACGGCAGATAAATTACAGCCTGGAAGAGCCAACACACAAGAAAAACAACAAAGTAATACACTATATGGAATGATGAACACTATATACCCAAATTAGAACCCACATGGGGTTGAACCGTGTATCCCTTGCACACAAAAAAACACCAGTTTTCAAGTGCGGGGTTAAAAAACCACACCAAATACGTCTAGACACATATGTTATATCCAATGGATATCCAGGCTGGACACTTGAATTAGTTGTTGTCTCACTCATCGCTGAAGCTTGACTGCGTGAGAAGGAGTCTAATCTGTGGAGGAAAAAAAACTGCAGAATGCTCACTATCACAGCACGCTTTTTTTGTGTAGTTAAGTTTCCGTTACATGATTAGTATAAAATGAGTCGAAGGAACTATTTACATGGGCACGTTATGCATAAAACACTGCACTACACACACACACACACACGCACGCACGCACGCATGCACGCACACACACACACACACGCACATGCACACACACACACGTGCACGCACACTCACGCATGCATACACACACAGAATCAAACACACACACACACACACACACACATATATAAGGTTGCCGGGGCTAAAGGATAACACCCACACCTTTGTATAGAAACTTAGCCACAAACATTTCAAGTAGATGAACCATTCATCAAAACTGAGTAACTGTGGCGGGTTGTCTCCTTTGCTCTGCAGTAGAGGTCCAACAATAGCCAAAAATCGAGTAAAGGAATACATGTTTACAAAGGTAGCAACCTTTGCCCAAGATTACTCTTGGCGGAGATAGAAATAGAACAATGGTACTTTTACTTCACGGAGTCTCACATGGACTTTATAATGGCGAGTATAACAACTGAGTCATCTATGTTTGTTATAAACTCTGCGTTCTCCGCCTCTTCTTGTGAGAAATATCAGTTTTGACTCGTATTTTATGAGCCCCCATTGTGGATGTGACAAACGAGATCAACCAGGAAAAAGAGAATATTGCTAGACGAAGGCGAAGAGTAAGATAATGAGCGAATGGAAGAAGAACAAGAATGAGACAGTGCAAGGAAGCAAGGATGGCCATAGGAAAATGTCGTCACACAAATCAGGATGGAAGTACACCCAATGTAGTCTAGTTCGCCGACTAAAATTCTTTTCGGAAAACCATTAAACTGTTAGAATTCACATCTGGAATGTTAGAACATTAGATGAACAAGTACAACTGCACATGCAGCAGCACAAATAAAAAATTATTCTAAAAAAACAACTAAAAACAGTTTTTTTTTTAGGAATGTGCTAAACAAGGATAAAGTGGGAATGCTAAGAGAAACTGGATATCTGTGATATCGGTTACATCTCATAGGACATGAGGAAGAAAGTGCAGCTCCATGTGAAGGTTTGGCTCTAATACCATCAGGTAAAGCACGGATGGTGCTTATAGCACTAGAAGCAATGAGAATTCGGAATAATATCATCAATATTTGAAATAAAGAGGAATATTATCCAATGTCATGCTCAACCAATAGAGTGGTTAGGACGCTTGCCTATCGCCACAAAATTACTGCTTTCCGGGTTCGAAGCCTAATAGCGTTATACTCCACTCTACCCAGCTGTAAATGGGTGTCTGTCTGCTTTTGATAAAAGGAAGGCAAAGGCAGCGAGGAAGGGAACCCGTAACGCCGCATCATAAAGCTGGACCTAGTATAGTGTCATCTCAAACACATCAATCCCCTACGACAGTATCTGCTATGGGACTAACTTTACCTAGGCTTTTTTCTCAGTCTAAGAACTGAAAATATTTTTTGAAAGAATTGTACACCACACTTCACTACACTATGACTAACAATAGAAACAACGACATGAAAATCTAACAATAGAAGCACTGACATAGCAATCTAAAGCTAGAAGCAAAAACTTGACAACACAAAAATAGAAGCAAAGACACGACAACCTTGCCAGGTGACCTAAATTAGGGTTCCCATAATGTTTTTTTTAAAAACCGGGACATTTCCAAATTTTTACCTAAAAAACCCGGGACATTTTCTAAAAAAAACGGGACATGTTAAAAATTAAGGTAAAGCACAAATAAATCTATTATATATTATATGTTGCACTTAAAATAAGATACTGGTATAAAAATACACACATTAACTAACACAACTTCCACTTTATCGTTGAAAAGTTTTTTCACGATGGCTGTTGTGCAGTCCATGGTCTTAAAGCTGTGGTTATGCACCGCCGTGTGATAAGCGAAGGTTGCTTCCTGTGCTGCCAATGATAACTGTTTTTCCATTTCCTTTTCACTGGGTTTTCGCATTTAAGAAATAACTTATACTGCTGTTGGAAGCCTTACTTTCAACAGCACCTTTATGTTTTTTCGTTTTCACGTGGTTGACTACATCTGACCGACCACCATGTGAAATGCCAAATTTAGAGCTGCATAAAGTACATTCCACATTTTCATCTACACCTATAATGAAGGGAAATTCTCTTGTAATGTTATCATTTATACTGCACTTACGTTTCGGCATTATGCGGATGAAAAACGATAAAAATACTGTATAATAATGCTAATACGCATTAAATCATTTGGTAGATGCTCACTGAACACTGTTTTGGTCGACTTTCGAATTTTTGTTCGAGATTCAAACCGAGGGTCCACTGCAACCGGAAATTGATAAAGTAACACTTCTAAAACACGGAATAAAATCCGTTACCCAAAGATTTTTTATTTCAGGAAGGCCCCTTAAAAAGCGGGACATTTGGAATAAATTCGGGACACCGGGACATTTTATTTTTTTTAAACGGGACTGTCCCGGGAAAAACGGGACGAATGGGAACCCTAACCTAAATGCATATATAGGAAGACATGAGTAAGTTACCCGCCAAAACATGGCGGGAAATAATTATGTTGTTCGTTTGATGCTGCATGTCTTGATGATAGTACTAAATTCTCCTATGGTGATTTCATTCATTTCCATTGTGCTTCAGAAGTTCGGAAACAATGGCACGAAAGGAAAGAAGCTTCATCTATGATGAGCCATGAGGCTTCACTGGCTTATATATATATATATATATATATATATATATATATATATATATATATATATATATATATATATATATATATATATATATATATATATATATATATATATATATATATATATATATATATATATATATATATATATATATATATATATATATATATATATATATATATATATATATATATATACACGGGAAATTCATACTTACCCAAACTGCTTAATATAAATGGGGAAAACTTTTTAAAAAAATTGTGTCTCTGCAAGCAACAGTCGCAGGAATATTTCTATTAAAAAAATCCCGCGCCATTGAAATATGTTGGGAAGAAATACGGGTTGTTTCAGCAGTCGCGGAATTTAGTTCCCTGTTAGGAATGCGCCATGGAAAGATTGCAACAATAATGAGAAAAGATGGGACACTGCTTTACCGATAAGGCAATGCTCTAGTAAGGAAAATATCAACAACTGTCCGTTCTTTCTTTTCCGAACCAAGTGGGAAGTTAAAATACCCCAACCCTTGCTTATTATAATAAGTGTTATATGCTGGAGGTGACATTCCATATCTTTTTTTTCCATCGCTGTCCATCTCAGAGGGTTCATCTTTTCCCACAGTCACGTTTGATGTATCAGGTAACAGCAGTAACTAAACTCTATGCTGTTTATCATAAATACCACGACAAAAGATTGACAGGACCAGTAGATTATAAACGCTAGAAAAATACATAAAACACTAAGCAACAGACAAGGAAAAGACGTGTATGTTGCAAGGGAAAATGGGCACCACCAGTTTTCGTCTTTGCCGTTCAGGATGTTCACTCGACAAATAACCACCCAAGTCTTGTCTCTGCTATACAGGATGCTCACTTGACAACTAACGACCCTGTTTATCTCTGCCGTACAGTGTTTATTTGACAACTACAAACACAGTTTTTGTCAGTGCTATACGAGGTGTTCCCTTAACAACTAACAACCCAGCTTGTGTTTTTGCTGTACGGAGCGTTAAATGACAACTAACAAGCCAGTTTTTGTCTTTGCCGTACAGTATTCACTTGAATCAGCAACAAACATACTTGGTAAAAGAAAGAAAATAAACAAACCATGGGTTACAGATGACATTCTGAAGTTATGTGATACACGGCGGGAAATGAAAAAGGTTAAGAAAGAGGTTCCCGAAGCAGCATGGCAATACAGTATGGTGAATAAAAATATTACAAAGAAAATAAAACAGGCCAAAGAAAAATGGCTAGCTGATCAATGTGAGTCCATTAATACGGGGCTAATAAAAGGTAACAGCAATGCAGTTTTCGACACATTAAGAAGACTATCAAAACCCCAACAGCCCAGGGTAACTGTCACAGAAGATAGCAACGGGGCTCTGCTCAATGAAAAACCAGATGTAATGAGAAGGTGGTGTGACGGTATTGCCTCCCCTGCTTTGCAGTAGTGGTCCAACAGTGGCCAAAACTCAATAGTATCTAATATAGGCTTCAAAGGTATCTACCTGCTCACAAGATTACTCTTGGCAGATATGTAAATAGAAGGGTGATGACACTTCTATTACAAAGGGAGACTTCACAAGATATTCAGAATAAGCGAGAACAATACTGCTTTGGTTGAGTATGTTAACTCTGTAATTCTGCCGACGCTTTTGTGAAGGATTTAAGAACTTATTACTTTCAGCTCGTTTAGGCCCCCACCCCTGATTTACTCAGTGGAATTCTATTATTCTAGTATAGCTCTATTTAGAGTGTGTGTAGCAATTTGACTGAGACAAACATGCAGTAACTTTAAAATGATTAAATCAAAGTTAAATTTGTAACATTACAAATAACAAAATTTAATAATCAATTTAGGTTTTAACAGTTGAAAATAATTTGATTAGTTATGGATCAAGAAAAGTTATCATCACAGTCTTTAGGGAATGTGAGATGTTTCAAGAAGTTCAAGTGGCAGCATCGATTTGAACTTAGCTGCCAATGACGGTTCTGCTCCTTCTTATGGGTTGGTTCTTTTCACTCTGCTCACGCTCGTCTCTGATCAAGGTTGTCGGGGGTAGCTCGTTTCCCAGAAATGTCGCGGAGAGTCTACCACGTGGGTTCTTCGTCTTAAAGCTTAGGCCACGGTTCCTTCTTGTTCCAGAGATGGTACTTTCTGCTGGTACCACCAATAACTATGGTAAAAGAATAGAACGAAACGCTCTTCTGAGTATGGCGTTTTCCACCCCATAGTTATGGGTTCCTGTCTTCACATACCACCATCCCAATTACTCAGACTTTACCCTCGATGAGAATTTAATCCCTCGGGATAAAACTTTCTTTACATTTAAATAGAATAGCTTTCACAGTTACTTTATATTTAAATGATACGGTTAATAATACAGATAGAGTTTGTTTACATATACATCTCCACTGTTTGAAAAATGTTCACAATATAAATTGAATATGTTTTCATTTATGTTTTACACTGATTGAAAAGTTTGAAACTTCCATTACTTTAAAATGAATATTTTCACATAAACATTTACACTGGTTTAAAGCTTGAAAACTTACATTAATTTTGAAGTGAATGTGTTTATAGGGACATTTACACTGCTTTGAAAATGCACGTATTATACTTAGAATATACAATATTTCTTTCATCTTTCCCTCCCTGCTCCATAGGGAACCTGGAACTACTTTATGCTTTTAGTTCTCTTTACGAATCTAGCAATAAAGCAATCACCAGCCCGTGCAGTGGTGGTTCATGAATCATCGTTCTATATGCTGAGGTTGCCAGCCTCAAATGACTTTGACATCCACAAGCGAGTTTCACATATTAAAATTCACATGGTAATATATATATATATATATATATATATATATATATATATATATATATATATATATATATATATATATATATATATATATATATATATATATATATATGTTAGTTCACATGTTAGTAATAAATATGAAATGTAAATTACAACTTACGCCAATCCTGACTCAGACTTTTTTGCTCAGATGAATAAAAGAGACTTGAATCGGCCTCTTACACGCGTCTGGGGTTTCGTTAATTTAAAAAGTTCCCTCTCTGACTTCGTGTGTGGTCCTTCTGTTTTCTCAATCCCAGTTTCCTTATTTAAAATGTTAGAGATTTCCTGGGCTATATTGTAAGTCCTGATAAATACTTCAATAAAAGGTGTCCGGTATTTGAAGGAATTCTGAATTCTAATTCTTCATGGTAGCAGTCTGGTGTCTTGGCAAGCGATTTCTTAAGTGAAATAGCTTGAGAAAATTATCAGATTATATTTCCTGCCTTTCCACGCCTTCGTTTCTTATGGAGTTAAATAAACGCTCTAATCATATTCAAACAGGTCGGGTTTATGGGGTAATTTCAAAATGTTCCGACATCGGATAATTTTGAACGTAAGGCAGAGGTCAACTCTCCCATATATGGTAATAAGATGTCCGATGCCCGTGTGTACAAACTTACAGACTCACCGGTAACCGCATATGACCATGTGTTCGAGATGTAGCAATCTTACTTTTATCTAAAGTAATCTTGTCATCCATGTCTGTCTGTAAGTGGTCTCCCCTTTTCCAAGCTTTGATGATGCATGCACCCGTGTCTTATGGGTGATTAAGCCGATAGCGCTGGCTGATGTACGTGTTAATCTGCCGCGCCTATAACCAACAAATCTGGCTGCCAAGCAAATGTGATTATTATCACCTACAGGGAGTGTCGAATGATTTGATAAAATCAACTATCTGCTACTTAGCAGAAAAAAACGAATAAAAAAAGAAAGAAAGAAAGAAAAGTGCGACAATTGAGAGCACATAATAAAAATCAGTACTACAAATGTACCGATACTGCTGGGGTGAAACAAAGATCGATAGGGGCCGCCCCGTTTTGTCACAGGTGGACAGAATATTGCATAGAATTATATAACTGTAAACTCGACCCTAACTATAGCATCTTAAACAACATTAAGTGTGAAAACAGGAAACACGGAAATGCAGCAATATTACGGGAAGAAGTGCAAGAGGCTATTTATTCGATGAAAGGAGGGAAGTCACCGGGTGTGGATAATATCCCAGCAAAGCTCTTGAAATATGGAGGACCAGATATAGGGTACATGTGTCTTTTATCACCCACAGATTATAATTGTAAAAATTTAGTAGCCACACGAAGCACCATACTTTTTCTTAAATTCGCGCGGCAAATCTAACACCGTGTCATTCAATCGCCGTGTCAAGGCCGTGGAAGATGAATATCTTGGAGTTGTCAGATTTTACACGCAACAAAAAGAATTGTGTGCAGTTTTTGCAGGAACAAGGAATTATACACACCGTCCAACTGTGTGCTAACAATCATGTCATGAGTTTGTCTCTCACAGTTCGCCAAGATCGTTAGAGATGCCGCACATGTCAGCAGGACATTCCTGTTCGTTCTGGCACATGGTTAGAGGGCACACATCTGTCCTTCAGGCAGATTATTCTGTTCATTTACCATTGGAATAAAGAGATGTCTAGCATTGCTTTCTGTAAATCAGAGCTAGGAATTGCCAATAAAGCTGTCATAAAATGGAACAGCAACCTCCGTGAGGTTTGTGCAAATTCACTAATTGCTAATCCCGCTGTAATTGGCGGTCCCAATACGACGGTTGAGATTGATGAAAGTGTGTTCACACGCAGAAAAAATAACGTCGGTCGTGTATTTCCACAGCAGTGAGTATTCGGTGGCATTTGTCGCGAAACAAATAAGTGTTTCATGGTTCCAGTGCCGGACCGCTCAGCGGCTACACTAATGCCCTTTATCATAGCCAACATTCGTCCTGGTACGACAGTTGTGTCTGATCAATGGTGCGCATATAGTACCATTCAGAATTTGCCAGGTTTAACTCACGAAACGGTGAATCATTCTGCAAATTTTGTCGACCCAAATACAGGAGCAAACACACAACGAATAGAGAGGTTGTGGAAAGCTGCAAAAAACGCAACAAACGTCAAAACGGAACACGGAGACACATGTTAGATTCCTACATGTGTGACTTTTTGTGGCGACATCGGAATAAAGTTCGTCAGTCAGACCCGTTCGACAGTATCCTGCATGACATTAAAGAATTTTGGCCTCCTCTTTAAATTGTGCTGCTACGAACGAACATGTTTATGTCCTGATATGCGCATAGCTTCAGCGATCCTTGGTGATCTGTTCCACCCACGGTCCTTTTTAGGGCCCTGAAAACCAACAAAACTGCACCACGGTCCTTTTTAGGGCCCAGAACAAAACTGCACCACGGTCTTTTTAGGGCCCAGAAAACCCACAAAACTGCACCACGGTCCTGTTTAGGGCCCACAAAACCAATAAAACTGTCCACAAAACTACACCACGGTCCTGTTTAGGGCCCACAAAACCAACAAAACTGTACCCTGACAAGAAATCGCTACGCACTGATCCTTTATTTGTTTTCGCCGCTGGGTGGGGAGGGCTGGGTGGAGAGGGCTTGGTGGGCAGGGGGTCCCCTCGCTACGCACTGATCCTTGTCAAATGTTGACACAATTATCCTGCCACCCCTACTTGCGAAATGCATAATAGACTAACCCCGCGCAGGCAAATGTAAGGAAAATGTAGACACAATTATCCTGCCACCCCTACTTGCGAATTGCAAAATAGACTAACCCCACGCAGGCAAATGTACGGAAACAGGTGTGGTCATTGAATTTCAGAATGGGTGATAAAAGACACAAGTACCAGATATAGTTAAAAAATCATGACAACAATTTGCCAGAAGATATGGAGTACAAAAAAATGGCCAAAAGAGTGGACGCAACTATTAGTAATACCGCTTCCAAAGAAAGGAAATCTAAAATTGTGCAAGAATTAAAGAACCATTAGCCTTAATAGTCATCCACGTAAAGTGATGCTAAGGATACTTTTGAACAGAATAAAACAGAAATCAGAAGAAATCTTGTCCGAGGAACAGGCTGGCTTTAGACCAAAAAGAAGTATCTCAGAACAAATCTTCAATATTAGATTACTGATCGAAAAACATCTCCAGCATCAACGCGATTTGTACCATAACTTCATCGATTTCACTAAAGCCTTCGATCGAGTCTGGCATGAAGGCTATGGCAAATAATGAGAAAATTCAATGTTGATACCAACATCATAGATATCATTGAAGCACTATACAAGGACGCAAGCAGTGCTGTTTTTGCAAGCAATGACATTGGAGAATTTTTCAAAACCCCTGTAGGAGTTCGTCAGGGATGTATCCTGTCCCAAGTGCTTTTTAATATATATCTAGAACATATTATGCAGGAGGCTCTCTACGATTATAAAACAACCATATCGATTGGAGGTCGACCTCTTTGCAATCTACCTTTTGCTGATGATATCGATCTTATAGCTGGAACAGAATCAGAACTTCAAGACCTTACCTCTAGACTGGAGAAAGTAACAAGAACGTATGGAATGGAAATCGATATAGAAAAAAGTAAGATATTGGTGAACAGCCATAAGAAACATGTTTCGACCAACATTGCGTTAAATGGGCAAAAGTTAGAAGAAGGGAACACCTTTAAATATCTGGGGTCCACTATATGTAGTGATCGTAGATCAAGTAAAGAAATCAAGACAAGACTTGAGATGGCCTCAGCTGCCATGACAAGGCTGAAAGTGATCTGGAAAAGTAACATCAGTTTTCCTGTGAAGATCAAATTATACAAATCACTTGTATTATCTATTCTCTTGTATGGGTGTGAGGGATGGACAATCCCTGCAGATACGGAGCGAAGGATTCAGGCTTTCGAGTATAAACGTTATAAAAGAATTTTGCGCATTTGCTGTAAAGAGCACAAAACAAATGTCTATGCTAGAGAGAAAATAAACACGTATGCAGGCCACCAAGAACCAATTTTCAGTAGTGAAACGTCGAAAGCTTGCGTGGTTTGGGCATGTAACTCGTCATGACTCCCTTTCGAAAACGATCCTCCAGGGAACAGTCGAAGGTAAGCGGAGAAGGAAGACAGAGAAAATCCTGGGCTGATAACATAAAAAAACGGGCAGGGCACGGTTTTTCCACACTTGTACGCATTGCTGAGGATAGAGAGCAGTGGAGGACCCTGTCTGCTGATGCTTCCACCATGGCACCCCTACGACCCATGACGGGTTAAAGGGTTGAGATGATGATGTTGATGATTCAATTGACAACTAGCAAGACAGATTTTGCCACTACTATAAGAGGTGTTCACTTGACAGCTAGAGACCTAAGACGCGTCAAAAGTGAGGAATGCAGTCAGCGACCCATAGCTGACTGCTTGCGTCAGGGTCAGCGAACCAGAGCTGACCAAAACCCTACTCCACCTCCAAGTGGTGGTCCTGGAAACAGGCTGCATCATTGCAGTCTGGCTGAGTGAGTAGGAATCGAAGTGTGAAGGCAAACCCGGTCCTAAAAAATGCCGTGCCGAAGTCGGATGTGTCTGGCCGAAAGGCGCAGATATCGCAGCTTTGCTGTAAACGGCGACACAACGTAACCAACGTCCTTTTCAGGACGAACGCAGAAGAAGAAGACTTGACAGCTAACAACGTAACTTTTGTCTTAGCCGTAGAGAATGTTCACTTGACATCTAACAACCCAGTTTTTATCATTTTCGTAGAGAGTGTTCACTTGACAATTAACCACCCAGGTTTTGTCTCTGCTATACTGGGTGTTCACTTGACAACTAACGACCCAGTTTTTCTCTTTTTATCAGTTTTTTCTCTGTAGAAGTGTTCACTTGACAATTAACCACCCAGGTTTTGTCTCTGCTATACTTTTGTCTCTGCCGTACATGATATTCTCGTTGCAACTTACACCCAGTTGTTTTCTCTGCCCGTATGGGATGTTTCCGCGGTAAAGTTTTTTCACATTCTCCTAACGGCAAGGCAGTGCGGATGTTTCCGCTATCTACATTTTAATCTCCAGAGTATCTAATTTTATCGTCCTATTCTTGTTTAATGCAAAGCTTCTCAATCGGTGTCGCAACAGACTTCGGAGTGAATGCGAAATTTTCACTTCTGATTAAAGAAATACAGTAAGCGTATCAATTAACAGAACCGTCTCTCCACATGTAAGCCTACCTTGCCGTGGTTGGAGAGCTTGAGCGCCTCAATGATCCCGGGAGCTATGCCGGCGGGAGTTTTACTCCTGGCAGGGTCACCCAAGCCGGACAGGTCCTGGGTGAGGGGCCAGACTAAATGGGCTGAGGAGTGGGTGGAACCCTATAGGTGTAGATGCAGAACCCACCGGCGAGTGGTACATGCTCTGGTCTGCACCAATCCACCCCCACTTCATGGGTTAAATGCTTTCTTGCCTCATTCTTCACTGTTTGTCGTCTATCACGCCCATGGCGACCGTTGCCTCAATTGGCTGTGTGTGGTGTACCCGGAAACGGGGCCTCCCAGTACTGAGGCAAAGTTAAGTCCCCGATGTCACTTATCGGTGCAGAATTGAGAGAGATGGCTGAGCATCACAATCCCTCCTGTGTTGCAGCATGATGAGAACCCAGCATTGCACACTGAGCTTGGGGGGATCACTTGGGCACCAGACTTAATACTGGCTCTTGACTGGATGGCCGCATGCAGGAGATTTCTACAATGGAGGGTTGGCAGGTGGTGGGTATCGGGAAGTGGCTCTGTGCAGGACGTGAGGATTCCTTGGGAGAGCCCAGAACCAGAGCACAGCATTGTGCAAGCTCTGCATAGTTGGAGAGCCCCCTGGATGACGGGGAATGCACAGTGTGCTACCCCACCTATCCCCAACTGCTAACTTAGAACCAGAAGTGGGGTCCTCTGTATGCGTGCCAGGCCAGGATAAAATGCCTGGGAAAGAGACTGGAGCTCAGAACTCCCTAACTCAAAGTTGCAGGATGGCAGAAAAGCCACGGGAAAGACAGGGCTATTTTGAAGATAACGCAACCATATTTTCACCATACGAGCTCGGACGCCGCCTCGGTAAACAAGGTCCGCGCAGAGCAGTGACACCCCCAGGCTGCTTGCGAATAGTCTACTACTGGGAACATAAACAGATTAGGGATGAGCCCACTCTCCCGTTGAACAGGTGCTAAAGTCGTAGATACTGGGCCAGAAGGCGCACCGGAAACCACAGTATCATGCAACTCGCTTTTTTTTTTCTATGGAGAGTACACCGTCAACAGAACCGTAAGTACGCAGGTTTGGAACGTTTGTAGCCATTCAAAGTTAATTGGGAATCCCTGATCCAGTGGCGCAACTACTATATTTATATTTATATATTACTAACAACCATTAATGATTTTTTTTTTCATTTCTACTGCATCCTCATTTAGAACGATACCGAATAGTCCACTTGGCAACAATGAATTTCTCGCCAAGCATTTCCGCCCAGATAAACAGGACCACTTCTTTGACAGAGACCCGGAGATCTTCCACTGCATCCTGAACTACCTCCGCACTGGAGAGCTTCACTTGCCCACGTCTGTCTGTGGACCAGTGGTCAAGTCAGAGCTCGAGTACTGGGGAGTGGACGAAATGGACATAGAGGAGTGTTGCTGGAATAGATACTCAACATGGGCTTCCACATTGGAAGTGAGTATCTATCTATCTATCTATCTATCTATCTATCTATCTATCTATCTATCTATCTATCTATCTATCTATCTATCTATCTATCTATCTATCTATCTATCTATCTATCTATCTATCTATCTGTCTGTCTGTCTGTCTGTCTGTCTGTCTGTCTACTTGTCTGTCCGTCAGTCCAACCTTCTGTCTGTCTGTCTGTCTATCTACCCATTCAAACTATATATCCATCCATCCGTCCGTCCGTCACGCTGTCTACTGTCTGTCTGTCTTTACCCTGAAGATTCGTTCGTTCTATCTATCAACCTATTTACATGTCTGCCTGTCGGGCGGTAGGTCTGTCTGACTATCTGTCTGTCTGTCTATTTTTGATCTCTATCTTATCATCTGTATGCCTGGCTATCGATTTGTTTGACTGGCTATACCAAAAGACTTCTTGGTTTACCACACTTTTTGACTGCGACGAAGAAGTCTATCTGCTGACTCGGTGGTACCTAATATTAAAGTTCACAGCAATATTGCTACCTTGCTTCCTCTCTATTACATGCTCACCGATTCTAGACTAACAACATCTGCTTCAGTAGTCACTGCAGTCAGTTAGCGGAAAACTTACACAAAAAGCAGATTTATAGATGATCATAGCAGATGGCGCATTTAAAGATCAGCTATGGCGACAATACAATGCTTCTGAGGCGATGCACCAATCAAGCTGGACCCCCTGCAGAAAGCCTGCGTCAAAGCCCCTGTGTTCTTGCAACTGTGGTTTCTGTAGCTGTTCGTTTTATTTACAAGTGAGGTTGTCATCCTCTTGCGCAACCTCATATTAGTAGCCTCTTACGACATGCATGAGGAAGCTGTAGTCCTATTTTTCCCTTTTTCTTCTTATAGACCCCACCATCCCTCATGAACTACATGGTGATCATCATTTTCCTCTTCGCTTCCTATGGAGCATGGAGCCACAACTGTACGTGGCCCCCCTTGCTTAAAGCCTGGTTAGGAAGTTCTTAACGTCTGGTTTTTCTGGTAGTAAAAAGGACAATGTAGTCCCATTTCTGATACTGCCTTAGGGGAGTGAAGTGTTAGAGACTTCACCATACTGGATCCAGCATCGAGAGGTGAGGTGACCAGTTCCCTTCTTCGCTGCCTGTTCCTTACCTAACTCAAAGTCAGGCACCCATTTACAGCTGGTTAGACTGGAGCGTGTTGGTACCGTTATTCAAATCTGGCACCTTTGACGCGAAAGACCAACACTCTAACCACTCTGCCAATCGGACGCTCAAATAGAATATACAGAATATTTCTGGTAGTGGATACGTTAAAAATGATTATGCCGAGACGAAGGGCCGATAGCTCTGTCTCTGGTAACCTACCACCATACGTATTGCCTTCATGAAACTATGTAAGTATTAAAAGCAGCTCTTCTAGAAGATGGAAAGTGTATTTAAACATCTGCAGTCAGGCAGGGGATGTCAAAGGCAGAGGAAGGCAAGTCTGACGAAAACATGGCGGAAATAAAGTATGGTGCGCTCTTTTCTGATGCATGTCCGTATGACAGCCCTAATTCTTCTATGTGTGTGTAAGAAAATTCCAAGTAATTTTGTTGTTACTCCTCTCCGAATCATTATTTGAGGGCATATCGACTTGGGTGACTAAATCGGCCGACGTATCAATAAAAAAATAATTTGGGCGAAATGGGACATATGTCTCCGTCAGATCTCTTTCAATCTCCTAAATCTATTAATTGTGATAATTTCTTACCAACTGCAATGTATATTGTACAAATCCGTTTGGCTACAATATTTTATTAACTCTATACAATCTACTGTTATGTAAAAATCCAAGATGAAAAGGTTAGTCCTAGAGCAAATACTGTCATAGGGGAGCGAATTGTTAGAGACTTCACTATACCGGGTCCAGCTTTATGAGGTTGGGTGACTAGTTCTTTTCTTCGCTACCTGTGCCTTTGTTGTAAGAGCAGAGGCATGTACCCATTTACAGCTGGGTAGACTGGCGCGTAAAGCTACCAGGTTTTGAACCTGGTAATTTTGCCGTGAGAGGTCAGCACTCTAACCACTCTGCCAATCTACTAAGATTAGAGATACATATTCATACTTACCGGCAATGCATTTTGCGATGAAATCTGTTTAATATGTAGGAAAATAATCCCTAATGTGTGTGTGTGTGTTCTTTTAATGTGCGTTCAGTTTAGCTTTCACAGTGGAATGCGCACCATTTCCCTATTTTCCCGAAAATGCACCACAAAAATATTGCAAGGGATTCGTGTTCTTTTAATGGGTGTTCAGTTTAGTTTTGAAAGTGCAACGCACACTATTTCCTTGTTTCCCCGAATAGCAGGTGAGATTGTTTCATTGTTAGTTCCAAACTAACTCATTAAGACAATTACTGTACTAATATGGGTGACTATATTTTCCAAGTTCTTTTGAGTGAAATGTTGTCATCAACTCTGCCTGGTGTGAAACGAGTTGCCACTTTTTATGTGGCCAAAGTATTTTAGCTGCCGAACTTTGATCTCCCTCATTAGTTCTCTTTTCATACCTAGATTTTGCAGGACCTCATTATTTGTTTTCTTCTCATTCCATGAGATGCGCCCCATTCTTCTATATATCCACATCTCAAAAGTCTCAATTCGTTCTGCCAATTGCGTATTCATTGTCCATGTTTCTACACCATACAGTAGTGCAGAATATATATAACATTTTATGATTGTCAGTTTTAATTTGTGAGTCAACTGTTTAGATGTCAGTATATGTTTCCTGTTGTTGAATGTAGATTTGGCAATTACTATTCTCTTCTTGATTTCATTTGAGTGCCTTGTAGTAAAACAGTTAAATCTCCCACAGCTTCAGTCATAATAATATTAATTCAAATTATTGAGAACATTGTAAAACTGGAGTCTCGCTAGCAGCTACTTATATACTTCATTCTTCAACAATGTTGCTATCAATTATTGTTATTGTTAAACGGAATCGACATCATTGAACTCCGGACAAACCCATAAGTGATCAGTCTCCCTCAGCATATGTATACACGACGGATACATCCTCTCATACGTCCATCTCTGCTAACTTTACGTTAGATGCCAAATTCCAGCAATCTTAGCCTTGTTGATTCATCTATTGCAGTGTCGTTCCCTAACAGGCGATCATTAATTGTCCTCAGTATCTCTCCCTTATCGATATCCAATGTTCCCACAATGGGTGCTCTTGAGGCTAGTCTGTCAGCTCTCTCATTACCGCATACTCCTGCACGATCAGGACAATAGATACATACCTATTCCTGAAGATTAGAAGCTACTATGGATGTTTTACAATTCAGATGTTGTTATCAGTAAAACTGTATACCGAACATATTGCATTTAACAATAAAGGATACGTTAAAAATATATTAGCGCCCAGAACACCAATTATATTCTTATATCTCACATTTCCATGGTTTTCACAAGAAAATCTTGGAATCAAAAGATTTGTAAAGTCGGAAAAATGTGTTCTCTTGCAGGCTCTCAGGAAACTTGAGAACGACAGAAAAGCTGCTGTGCGGTCAGCAGACTACAAGCATAAGGAAAACTCATCTACTTTCAGGAAATATTGTTGTAAATGTTGGCGTTTCTTCTCGGATCCATCATCATCTACTTTCGCGCAGGTAGGAATATGGTGCTGTTGCTCTTTTATATGATTCATTCCATTAATTGTTTATTACCTTTCAGCTTCAACAATTTCAGGCTAAGCTACCCTGCCCTGTGCCATCCGTTCAATTTTATTCCATGTCTTTTTATCCTTTGCATTTCTCTCTTCAATTCCCATATATATATATATATATATATATATATATATATATATATATATATATATATATATATATATATATATATATATATATATATATATATATATATATATATATATATATATATATATATATATATATATATACTGTACGTATATTAATTTCTCTTACCCTGGGGATTCCAGATAAAATACTGCCTTGTATTGCTATCAGCTTGTTTTTTCTCTGTCCCACCCATAGCCAGAATCTTTCCCTCTGCTTTTACTCCACTGGTATGCGTCAGGTTCTTTTCATCAGTTCTACATTGATCATCTTGTCGTGTTGATGATCTTTTATATACGTATACACTTCTAAAATAGCAAGCTTGACAAAGCATGTTAGCTAAAAATTAGAGGAAACATATTTTAGAAATTGGAGCAGGAGGTTCCCTCATACTTAGGGCCTAAAATGTATGTAACCAAATATCAACCAAAGGGCAAGCTAGATCCAGTACATTTATTCGCTATGCAGAAACTGCAGAACATTGCTACAAGGTGTCTGTGGACAAGAGTAATGATAAATGCAACTGCTCACTTTGAGATCCTTGGTTCAAAGCTTCAGAATCACATCAGAACAGACTGTAACCAAATGCAAGACAATATGAGAATACCTGAATGGAGATCACAGCAATGCGGTTTAAAAATACACAGATAAAATACAACGAGTATGATGATAAATACAAGTACTTTTTCTTCTTCGTTCGTTCTCAGATAATCATATCTATTTCTCTTATAAAGTTGGCAGTCTGTCTTAGACTTCTCTCGCCCCATACAGCTCCTCCCTTGGAAAACGCCACGCTTTTACACTGCTCCTAATGCAGGTACCGATAACCAGATGTCACCTCAAAGACATTCAAACAAGACGTGAAATCATGCATTTATCTTGGAAGCAATATAGACAAAGTTGGGGAAATAGATAACTATATCAAAATAAGATTACAAAAGGCAAGAAGACTTTACATTGCATGGAATGATGCGTGGAAATCAAAAGAAGTCAAGACCAACACGGAAGTTTTCAATTCAAACGTCAGTTCAGTCCTAATCTATGGCTCTGAAACATACAAACCAACAGAAATGACAAACACCTGCGAAATAAGAAGAAGCTGGCCTTGGATAGAACACACATTAAGAAAATCAGTTGATAGTATTACAAGCCAGTCCGTGTTCTGTTATCCACATGGTAAGAGAGATAGATGGAGACCCACAATAATTAAAAACACACACACTCATGGAGAACAGAACTGGGGACATGCATGATAAGGTTGGTGAAGATATGGAAAGACCTGGTATAGGGCAAGAAGGATAAGAGTGTTATTTTGAGGAGCTGTGCTCCAAGATGAAATAAAAGACATTGACATCAGACTAGTACGACAGACTGACTAAGAGACTATATAAATGTGAGGATGGGTAAAACAGAGATTAAACGATTAAACTAAAAGAATAATAACTGACGAAGTGGCATCGGATGGAAGCCTAAAGGGCAGACATGCATATAAATTGTTTTGGGCTCCAATTAGAACATGTTAGGTATTTAGATAATTAAAAATTCCTAGCAATAAGAAAGTACTAAGGCTGCAAGTAGGAATGGGAAATTTTAGAATAGAAAAACCTTACTCTACAGAGTGTCTAGGGGAAAATAATATAGAGTATTTCCTACAAAAATGTAGGAAGTATGAACAACAGAGGAAACCAATATTAGATTATTTGCGGGCATGCGATTCACCCATAACTGTAGAACGGGTATTGAGAATAGCCAGACCTAGAGAATTGCACAATATTGTAAAAACAGTATATATAACACGAACAAACATTAATATACGAGATATGAGGGTCAGTGACGGTATGATGAGAAATAGGGACCCTGGAGAGGGTCTCATCATGCTTGTTGGTGATGGCAGACGAATGGTTGATTGGGTGTCATCCCTGACACACAAGGTTTCCCACCCTTTCCCCTTGTTAAAAACATGGCAGTTGTGAGGGTTTTTTGTTATTTTGGGTTCTTTTATGGAATGGGGAGGGCATACACACATACATTCCCATGATTTTACATTTTTGATTTACTCTATTTGGACTGAGTGGAGTGGGCAGATGATGCCATATTTTGATATCAGAATTATTATCTTGAATTAACCACACTATATATCCTAATTATAACCCATCAAGGGTTGAACGGGATATTTTTTATTAAAAGAAAAAAAAAGGAGACTGTATCCAAATATCGAAGAATATAGTAGTTTTTTTTTTTTTTTTTTATCGTACGCCCGCTATTGCTCGGGGCGAAATCTCCGGTTAATATGTATCACCTGAGACTGATTTTACGTGAGTATCCCTTTTTCCCAGTACACTGACAGATGTCCTCTCGCCATTGAGGCAGATACTCGCCAACTTCGGAGGTACCCATTAGAGCTCGGTCGGCTCAGGAGCCGTTCAGGTTATTCCAGTCCCTGGTCGACGACACTTCTACAAGTGTCTTCTCCAGGGCTCGAATTATTGCAGTCCAAGTCCCGGTCGACGACACTACTACAAATGTTCTCGCCAGGGCTCGAACCTGGGATCTCCCGATAGCCAGCGCAGTGTGGGGACCACTACACCAGCGCGGCTCCCATATAGTAGTTTAAAGGTTACAAATAAATTAACAAGTAAAAGAAAAGTACGTTTTAGGCAACACAATCTTATTATTGTTGTGTTATTGTACTAAAAGTGGAAACGTTCTCTCATCCTGTTAACAATTTGTGTACGTCACCAGGACAGAGCTGGAAATGGATCAGCTGATAAATAATCATGCTGGGGATGATGATGCCATTGTGTACACTGGTAGATATTTAATCAATGGTGAGAAATCTGGATGGGGCTTCTCTGCTAAAGTAAAGGGCAGAATCGTCGCTAACATAGCGGGGCTTACACGATAACAATCTCCAGCATGAGGATGGAGGTAGAGGAAGCTACTGCAGCCTGAATGTGGTTGTCTGAGACTCATTAACAAGGGCGGTTATTGTGTCATACTCACAATCCATGCTTCGGAAGGTTCAAAGTGGGTGGCTCCGACACGAATAGAAAACCTCCATAGAGGCCTCGAATCTTCAGAAACTGGTGTGGATCTACTGTCCTGGTCACGCAGGGGTACACAGCAATGAAAGATCTAACAGACTAGCTTCAAGAGCACCCATAGAAGGTGCACTGAACATGGATTTGGGAGAGATAATGATGGCAATTAATGATCGCCTGTTAGAGAATGACACTGCAATCGATGAATCATCAAGGCTAAAATTGCTGGAATTTGGCATCAAACGTAAGACCAGCAGGGATGGACGTTTGAGAGGATGCATCCGACGTGTGTACAACCAGCGCGCAACAAGAACAATTAGCATTCATACTTTTCGACTTTTGCAAATGGAGACTGAGCACCTATGCGTTAGCCTGGAGTGCAATGACGTCAATTCTGATCAACAATAACAGTACGTCACCAAAGTCTGTATTCTTACTCACAGTTTTGTGTACAATGTCACCAAGTTATGTGATCCTTTCACAGCTGTAATATTGTAAATTTTCTATAAAATATTTCTAACAATACTTTTTCGGCTTTATTTTTTATATGCGAGCCAGTGACACGTCGTTCGGTGTACCTTCAAATTTTAGTAGTTTAAAATCTACCATTATAGTTGGTCGTATGCACAAATTTAGCTTCCTGGATCATCTGAAACCTAGTGAACCAAGTCTCAAAAGATTTAAAACGTTCAAACAACTTTCACATAAATTTAATTACAGTGTGAAAAAATCATAGAAACAAGAAGACAAATTTAGACTCGGCAAATCAAAGACTCAAAGGAGTCATAGCTGTAAGTGAGCTGGGGGGAAAAGGCTTCTTTTTACGGTGTGTCAGTACTCTAATAATGTGAAGCAATCGCGAACTGAGGGTCGGATATTCAGGCATTGCTTGAGGGCTCAAAACAGTAGCGGTCCAAGCTTCCCTAACCTCTTACTATAGATCGGCTACCACGACAAATATGGGAAACTAAGAGCCAGGTATTCAGACCTCCAGGACGCCCAGAGTTCGCTGGGAAGACATTAGACAATCTCTGAAGGACCGAGGACTAGATTGGAACCAGACCAGGAGGAAGACAGTCGATAAGATAGCATGGCTCTCTCTCTGGCAAACCTCTATACACCCAGGTTGAAGAGAAACGACTAGATTATAGTCTTGAATGCAGTTTGTGCCAACCATAATTTTTCTAACAATTAAGAAACCTCATAGTCCACTGCTTGAAACAAAATTGATTAATAAGATAACAAGAATATTTATTGCTTTTGTCCTCAGATCTACGCTTATTTCTCCCTTCTGATTATCTTTGTTAGTATTTTCTCCTTCTGCGCACAAACCCATGAGGCATTTCAAGTCAAAGAATCATACAAAGTCCACAACACAACAACAGCTTCCGCGCAGCCAGCCACACAGATCTCCGCTTTATTTTCGGTGACAAAAGAAATGAACCTCTCGTCTGAAGCAGGGTATGCAAACGTTTCACCATCTGATCAGGCGAAAAATAAACAGTATTTCACAGGTATGGATATAATATTGTAAACAAATGACTCTGTTCAGTAATCTTACAAGGAAGATATCACAGGGGGCAAGGGAGAGAAACGTGTGTAGTTGTGGTGGTGAGTGGAGCTCTCTGAGTTATTATGGTGGATGGATATGGAAAAGAAAATAGAAAAAAAAACATGATTCGTCTTACTATGACAACAAAAACAACAAAACCAGAGACAATAGTCAACGTTGCGTCCACAAGGCCTTCATCGGGGAATGGAAAGAGAGTGAGGGCTAAGTAGGACAAATAAGAAAATGAATTAAAAATGGGAAGTTATTATGGAGTACGAAATGCTGTGGTATATGTACAGGGTAATTGAAAAGTCACTTCCTACGTTTAAACTTTTATTTCCACGCTTACTTTTACTCGATTTCTATGAAACAAATGTCAAAACAAGATGCAATAACTGTCATTTGTTTAGTAAGTTTTATTTTTATTTCTTATTTCCAGAAACAATGTAAGATTTTTAAAAATCTAAAAAAAGCAAATAACTTGACGTTACATGAGAGGTCAAAAATTGCTACTCATGTGTTGAACGGTGGTCGTACCTGAGTAGAACAGCCGCAATAACGATAGTTTATACATGTCTGCAGAATGGGAGAAGATCGGCTACCACGACAAATATGGGAAACTAAGAACCAGGTATTACCAGACCTCCAGGGCGACCCAGAGTCCGCTGGGAGGAAAACATTAAACGATCTTTAAAGGACCGAGGACTAGATTGGAACCAGGACATGAGGAAGACAACTGATAGGATAGTATGTGCTATCTCTGACAAAACTCTACACCTCAGGGTAGAAGAGAAACGACTAAGTATGTAAGTGTTGAGCGGGCCGGATCTCACACGCAGTTATAATGTCAATGTGATATCCATTTTTGTGAAATGAAATAACAACTCTTTTCATTCTAACGTTGTTTCTTTTCCATATAAATAAGTTGAGCAAGAATGAAGTAATGCTAATATAAAAATAGGGAATTTAATTTTTAATCCCTCTTCTGATGTTTTGTCTGTTGTCTTGTTTATTCGTGTGCGGGAGAACAGTAATTGAAAAAAGCTATACTATTGTCGTAGATTTTCGATAGGAGAATTAAGACTAGGTTTGGTCCCTTCTGAATAGGTTTGAATAGGTGATAGACTCAGTGAGAGTTAGTGAAAGGTAATAGAATTTCCACACACGTGAGATGATAGATTTTGATATAGTGGCTGTCTCTGAAAGCGAAAAGAATTCTTCTCTCTCTCACCTATCTTCTACAACAGTTGTTACAGCGTCAGACAGACTACACCAATATACAGATTACGTATATTTCTATCACTCACAGGCACGCACATACACGTGACGACCGGTAAACACACAGACGTGGGAAAACTATAACAATAATATATATATTATCTAGAACGAGCTGACCAAACACGATTATTAAGTTCAAGAGCGATTTTAATATCAGGAAAAATCGGCTCACAACATCAAAGAAAGTACATCAAGGAAAATACATATACACATAGTCATAAAAATTCAAGGAAATGTTGCAAGGATGTTAGCCCCGTTATAGTGTTAACTCTAGGTTTAGCCCGGCCCCGTTAAGAGAACAGATGATGGCGCCCGAGTCACAGATACATAGGGTTTGAGTCTAAGAGTTTTCTATGTTTTATCTCGTAATTATATGCACAGAGTTTGAAAAAAAAAATCTGATTTAACCTAAGACAAAAACACAAGAACTCTAGCCTTAGCAACAAATTATGCAGATTGGAAAAAAAAAATTAGGACAGCAACAGGGTGTCAAAGATATAATAGTGAAAATATCACTCAAACCAGCGTACACTCATTCATTCCGCCATGGCCTCTCATACATGTACTCACGACTTTGCTCGCTGCCTCTTGGAACACACTGATTTTAGATTTTCACACAGACTCAAAAAATGCAGTCTTCTGCCAAGAAGTCCCCAGTTCCAAAAGACGTATTTAACTCGGAGTCTCCGGGAACGACTACTTGGGTGTGCAAATTTGTTCAAATGTCTGATTAAGTCACCTAAAATTATTCCAGGCGCGGGAGTTAGCAGAGCACAGTGTCAATAGCGTAGGTTTCTAGAAATGATGAATGTCAGGTCGGTGCCTTCCCTCAGTATAGGATTCACTTTAGTCACACCACAGATTTGTCCACAAAAAAAAATATATATATATAGTCGGGAAATGTTAGTTAATACTTGAAGTATTTCGCGCCACCAGGCAGAAAGATTACGTAGAGTTTTTCTAGAAGAAATTAAGATCTGGCTCCAAGGTCCAGTATTTATCATTACAGTCTTTGAAAACCCGTTATTGGGATATAGTATTTCTGGCTAACTCGGGTTGCATATGCACTGTTTAGACCAGTGGTACTTAAGAAACCCACGTGGTTCAAAATAAGGACTGTCTATTTCTTCACAAGTATGGAAACTACTACTAGGTGCTGGTAAAGTTAGGGTCACCCCAAAACTTTCACTGTGTGG
The DNA here is from genome assembly GCA_024509875.1 of Oreohelix idahoensis. Lineage (NCBI taxonomy): Eukaryota > Metazoa > Mollusca > Gastropoda > Stylommatophora > Oreohelicidae > Oreohelix > Oreohelix idahoensis. The sequence goes on from JAMPIV010008680.1 coordinate 43,364, forward strand.
AGGAAAAATAACACATATAATATAATAAACAGAATCTGTACTGGTTATAACTTACATTTAAACTTGCAAGCAGAGAGCTTTGCTTATCATTTAAACTTCCCGTGACGTAAGTTATATTTAAAAATCAGCAATCCTCATGAATTAGGAACACGTGCGTATTCCGTCACCATTCATGAGGCTCGATTCTAGAGTTTATACGTTAGTTTAGAAAAATACACTCGACTGAGTATTAGCGGTTAAATTAAATTCATAAATAGCTACAATTGCCGTTATAAGCTAGAAATTTTAATTTTATTCTGCTTTCCACCGAATGCTTCCCTAGAAAATATAATAGCCTACCACTTTATTTCTCTTCTGCGCTAAAGAAATAGATTAAAATGAATTAAGCGATTTAACACTTTAACACTCACAAAATCTATATATCTATCATATTAATTACCTCAACCACAGAATTACAGGTAGTCGCACAACTTAAGAATAAAAATGCTGAAAATATTTCTGGAAGTCTAGAAGTTCGACAAATTGCCGAAACAAACTGAGATCTTCGCTAACAGCTATTCTGTTTACGAGCAACCTATCTACTGTGAGTCTATGAGCGAGAATGAAATTAAAGTTTCAAACTTGGCCAATATCTTTAAAATCGGACACAGGATCCTAATCTTATTTCGCCAAGCGAAATAGTCAAACCTGTCCGTATAACACCTTCGTCCGCTTATCGCGTGACGTAACAGCCATCAGTGGCCGAGGGCTTGCATGAGTTGCAAATCTCAGACCACCGTCTGCAGTGCGGAGTGGATTTTCACGCTAAGCCGGGTTTTTCCTGACGAAAAACCTCATGCGTTTACTGAAATGCAGACTCTCTGTCTACTTTCCATGTCCCTCGGGTGAATTTTCACGCCCCAGGCCAGAGACCCTCAGACGAATGTCTAGCGAATGCTGTAAATTCACGCCTATCATCCGACCAGCGCGACTGACATGTACGCAATACCACCCAGGTGCGATTCTCAGTTTTAGAGAAAGGAAAACAGGTAAAGTTTGCGAATTATATGAAAATAATATTCGCAAAACGAATGGATGAAAAATATACAGGAAGAAGGAAATACAGAGATAATAAAAGAGAGAATTCGGGTGAAAGAATAGGAAGAAGATGTAGGAAATTAAATGAATATAAACCCTACGTGACAACTATGACAGCTAACAATGGTACCTAATTAATGCAGTGTTAAGGGGAAAGAAACTTAATTTTCAAACCATGCTGTAAAACCGGTCTATCTGGCTTACTGATTACTCTTGTGCAGATAACAGACGTTAAGTTCCGTATTCATATTTGTCTCGAAACCTGTTTGTATCCGTGATAATTTTTCTTACAAGAAGCGATATAATACAGTACTGTATAACCGATAGACCCTGTGTCTAGGTTGAACGCTGCGTGCCTCGCCAATATGAGGCAAAATTCTATTTTCAAAAGACAGTTAACATACCTTGTAGTCCATCGCTTCAAACAAAACTGATTATTAAAACAATACCTACCTAGCCTGTGTGCCTGTTTGTTTTTTTCGTTTTTTTTAAAATTTGCATAAATGTATTTTACATTTTTTTGGAAAGTTTAAAATAGTGTTTCTAAGGTACACAGTAGAACGAACTCTAGATTATTGGTAAAATTTGTTAATGGTATACCACCTCATTCTTCTTCTTCAGGTACCATGCCTAGTGGCGAAGGAGATCATGTCTCTCCACAACTTCCTGTCTCCAGTACAATTTATCAATTCTGTTGTTGATTTCTTTCCATTCCTCGATGTCAAACTGTCCAGTATTTGCTCTCTCTCTGTCTTCCCCTTTCTCTTTTTTCTTCAATCTTACCTGTTGTTACGACATATTCCAGCTTTCCTCTTCTCATAACATGCCCAAAAAGAGTGGACTGCTTCTTTCTAACTTGTGAAATAAGTTTCCTTTGTTCATTGGCCTCTTTCAGGGCATCCTCATTACTCTTTTTGGCTGCCCATGGTATTTTTAACATTCTTCTGTAAAACCACATCTCTGTGGCCTCTAATGCCTTCCTTACTTGTTTACTAATTGTCCATGATTCGCTCCCATATGTCAGGACTGGTTCCATATAACACTGAAGAACTCTCTTTCTTACTTCTATTGACAAAGAATTGTTGCATAAAATACTCTTCCTTTTATAGAATGCTGTTTTTGCCTGAGCTGTTCTGCTCTTCACTTCTGAGATGCGTCTTCCATCCGTTGTTACTAATGTGCCCAGGTATTTGAATCTATTGACCTGTTTTAAAACTGTTCCCTTTTCTTTGATAGTACATTTTGGGAAGCCATTGTCTTTGAGATGATCATTACTTCTGTCTTTTTACTATTAAGGCTGAGGCCTTTATTTTCACTTTCTGTCACTATTGTATCAACCATTTCCTGCAGCTCCTTTTCACTTCTGGCTATTAAGATTGTATCGTCAGTGTGTCTCAAGTTGTTTATACTATGTCCAGCAACGGATAGTCCTGATATGTCCTGCAGTGATTTCATTATACTTTCACTGTACAGATTGAACAGATCCGGTGGCAGCACACATCCCTGCCTGACACCCTTTTTTACTTGCTGAAACGTTCCTATTTGGTCTCTAATTCTTACAGCTGCTGTTTGTTGGCAGTATATGTTCTTTATTATCCTCAAGTCTTTACCATCAATGTGAATGCTTTCTAACATTTTGATAATTTCCTCATGTTTCACCTTGTTAAATGCCTTAGTGTAAATCTATAAAAGCATAAGTACAGATCTATCTTCACCTCTATGGCTCTTTCTTTTAATTTTCTTATATAATATATGGCATTGTTTCTGCCTTTACCTTCTACAAATCCACAGTGTTCATCACCGATTTCTTGTTTAATTTTTTTCTCACTTTTCTCATGATAATTCGTAAAAATATTTTGGTCACATGCATCACACAAATAGCCTCCTTCAGTAGCAACAGAGCCTCCCCATCACACAGATGGCCTCCTTGATGGAAGCCACCATCACAGATGGCCTCCTTTGAGGAAGCCACCAACCACAGTTGCCTCTAACCCTCTTTTAGGAAGCCAACCAGCAACCACACAGATAGCCTTTCCTTGAGGAATCCCAAAACCAACACAGATAGCCATCCATATGCAGAGGCCAACATAGCCAACATCCACCATCACAGATGCCTCCTTGAGGTAGCCAACCACCATCCCATATGGCCTCCTTGAGAAGCAGTCGTATATTTTGGACTGTATTAAATTAACAACCGTCAAAATTTTACA
>JAMPIV010008681.1:0-32155 GCA_024509875.1 Oreohelix idahoensis
GAGGGGAGGTAAAGTTGAAGTATAAAGGTAAAGGGGAGAATTGGAATTATTGAGTTAAATAGATAGGAATTGGGGTGTTGGGAGGGAAAGTAGGGTTGGGTTTTTGGATGGGTGAAAAAGTGGGATTTTTGGGAAGATAGAGTAAGGGTAGGAGTATTGGAATGTTTTGTTTTCAGTATTAGAACTCGAGATTTCCTTTTTTTTCACTTTATAATTACCGCAACACGTCTTGAGTAAGTGCATGACGATTTGAGATTGTAGGATACACAAACTGCCCTTCCAGCTTTGTTCGGATCGGTGCCAATCCTTCGTACATTGCCCCCAACTCTGGCTGGTTCATTCTTTTCATCTCACCTCAAGTTCTCCACCAAGTTGTTTTCGGGGTCGGCCTCCGCTTTCGTTTTTCCATCCGGGGGTCCATAGCATAGCTGTTCTTTGTGATGCATCGGGGTCTCCTTCTGAGGACCCAATTTCCACGTCTTGCTAGTTATTATAGTGTGCATCTCCTCTTTGCAATGCTCCAAGTAAGCAGATCTTGGTTGAATGATGGTATCGGCCTAAAAGATTCAGAAAATTTTTTCTTTGGGCATGTTGTGTGGAAAAAGAGGACAGAATTTTGACATTTCCTTCTCTGTAACTCTCCAGGCATTCCGCATCATAGAGAAAAGCCACAGAAAGCAACACAGCTCTGATAATAAATCCTAATTTTGTGCTTGTGCTGTACTGAGGAGGACATTCCAGATGTTGTTTAGGACTGTAAAAGAAGCTGGCTGTTTCATTGCTTTGTTCATTCTGTGATGATGTCTTTGCTTGATCCGCCATCTGGTGTTAACTATGCAACCTAGGTATGTGAAGGTGTCTGTCTGTTCCAGTTTGCTGATTCCTTACTGTTCTGGGCTCAGAGTTGCTCACATTGAGTGTCATGACACTCTGTCGACTTCTTTTGATTGATGTTCGGACCAAACTGCTGGCTATACTTATTAAGTCTATGTTATCGGAGTAAGAAAAGGAAAAAAAGAAAGAGAAAAAGATTGACAGAAAAAAAAAAGATAGAAAGATCGGATCACAAGAGAAAAATAAAGTATATAAATACTAAAATAATAAATATCTGTTTGGCTAAACCGTCAGAGCGCGTACCCCTCTCGACACACACTTACAATCTTCAGGGATCGAAATATGGTAGCATCACGCTCCAGTCTACCCAGCCGTAAATGGGGAATCTGTCTCTGCTCTTGATTTAGGGAAGGCACTTAGGTATCAAGGAAGGGTGCTGGTCACCCCAAATCTATCATAAAATTGCATCTGGGGTGACCTAGTACAGTAAAATCTCTAACACTTTACTTCTCTACGGCAGTTTCTGCAATGAGGCTACTTTACTTTTTAACCAATACTACCCTACGGCAGTATTTGCTACTAGACTACATTTTTTACCCGACTACTCCAATGTTTTTTTTGTTTTTTTTTTATAGAAATGGAGAGCGTATTAGCATCAGATAAGCGTCATTTGCCTCCGCCCATTCATCATCTCAGGATGACAGTCTAACCCAGGGTTTCTCAAATGGGGTTTCACGGAACACTAGGGCTCCGCGAGATATCGCTAGGGGTTACGCGATAGATCGTGATTGAAACAAATAATGAAGTCGTTTTCTCAACTTTGCGCGCCGGACTATGCAAGCGCTCTCAGGGGTGCGCAGTGACCGAGCAGCCACGTATGGCAGTGTGCAATTGGACCGTGTTCACTCTTGCATATTCCATATTTCATTAGTATCTTGTAGAGTATAAATGTGTGATAACGTTTTAGGCCTACTTGGATACGGTTTAAAACAAAATTAAGTAAGAAATTAATAAAAAGGAAAAACTGAAGTTTTTTTCTACCCACACCGCTGATGTGTATTAGAGTTTGTTGGAAGGGGGAACCATACAAGTAAGCTAATAAGTTGGCCACACGAAACAGATCCACAGAAAAAGAATAAATCTCAACTACAAAGAGTTGTGACAATTTGTATTGGATTAAGGGACCAGAAGACGCAGCAATAGAGACCGCAGTCAGCGACTCATAGCTTGACTGCCTGCGTCAGGACCAGCGAACCAGAGCTGGTCAAGACCGTGCTCCACCTCCACGTGGTGGTCCTGGAAACAGTCTGCAGCAGTGCAGTCTGGCTGAGCGAGCACGGATCGCAATGGGAAGGCAAACCCGGTCCTAAAAAATGCCGTGCAGAAGTCGGATGTGTCGACCGAAAGGTGCAGATATCACAGCTACGTTGTAAACAGACACAACGCAACCACCGTCCTTTTCAGGGCGAACGAGGAAGAAGAAGAAGAAGTATTGGATTATTACAACTTACTGATCACACACACTAACCTGCCGTGAACTGTAGATATAATAGTTTTTATGCACAGGTTCAGTGACACCTGATAATTATTTCCAACGTTTCGCTAGGATAAAACGGTTGATTAAGGCTGGTCTCACCTGTTCAACCTAACTTTCGGTTATCATTAGAGTATTCGTTATCTTCACGAGAACAAGCATTTGATTCCCTCATTTGCAGTAAAACTCTATTCGTGATCTGCTAAAGACAGGACCGCAATGTTTTCTGTGAAGTGAAATGAAGTTAATATTCGATACATTATCATTTAGTTTCAATTTTCAACCGCTCTGTTGGTGGATAACGAGAATCAGATCATCAGATCAGGCAAGAATCAGTTCGTCAGATCAGGCAAGAATCAGTTCGTCAGATCAGGCAAGAATTAGATCATCAGATCAGACAAGAACTAGATCGTCAGATCAGACAAGAACTAGATCATCAGATCAAGCAAGAACTAGATCGTCAGATCAGACAAGAACTAGATCGTCAGATCAAGCAAGAACTAGATCGTCAGATCAAGCAAGAATTAGATCGTCAGATCAGACAAGAACTAGATCATCAGATCAGACAAGAATTAGATCATCAGATCAGACAAGAACTAGATCGTCAGATCAAGCAAGAACTAGATCGTCAGATCAAGCAAGAATCAGATCATCAGATCAGACAAGAACTAGATCGTCAGATCAAGCAAGAATTAGATCGTCAGATCATCAGATCAGACAAGAACTAGATCGTCAGATCAGACAAGAACTAGATCGTCAGATCAAGCAAGAATTAGATCGTCAGATCATCAGATCAGACAAGAACTAGATCGTCAGATCAGACAAGAACTAGATCGTCAGATCAAGCAAGAATTAGATCGTCAGATCAAGCAAGAATCAGATCATCAGATCATCAGATCAGACAAGAATTAGATCGTTAGATCAAGCAAGAACTAGATCGTTAGATCAAGCAAGAACTAGATCGTCAGATCAAGCAAGAATTAGATCGTCAGATCAAGCAAGAATCAGATCATCAGATCAGACAAGAACTAGATCGTCAGATTAAGCAAGAATTAGATCGTCAGATCATCAGATCAGACAAGAACTAGATCGTCAGATCAGACAAGAACTAGATCGTCAGATCAAGCAAGAATTAGATCGTCAGATCAAGCAAGAATCAGATCATCAGATCAGACAAGAATTAGATCGTTAGATCAAGCAAGAATCAGATCATCAGATCAGACAAGAATTAGATCGTTAGATCAAGCAAGAATCAGATCATCAGATCAGGCAAGAATAAAAGTCAGATACAGGCTGCACTTATTAAAGCCCCGTGTCGCTCCCGGGGGATCTCTGAAGCGACAAAGAAAGTATAAGACTGTTGCAACCCTCATGTACATAAAACAAAACGTTACAAGGGACTAACATGTGCCCCGGGGTCCACAACCTCATGTACATAAACGTACAAGGGACTAACATGTGCCCGGGTCCACAAACCTCATGGTACATAACGTTACAAGGGACTAACATGTGCCAGGGGTCCACAAGCCTCATGTACATAAACGTTACAAGGGTCTACATGTGCCCGGGGTCCACAACCTCATGTACATAACGTACAAGGGACTAACATGTGCCCGGGGTCCACAACCTCATTTGTACATAAACGTACAAGGGGACTAACATGTGCCCGGGGTCCACAACCTCATGTACATAACGTACAAGGGAACTAACATGTGCCCCGGGGTCCACAAACCTTTTCATGTTACATAACGTTACAAGGGGGACTAAACATGGTGCCCGGGGTCCATAAACCTCAATTGTACTTAACGTACAATGGGACTAACATGTGCCCGGGGTCCACAACCTCCTATGTTTTTTTGACATAACGTACAAGGGACTAACATTTGTGCCCGGGGTCCACAACCTCATGTACTTATAACGTACAAGGGGACTAACATGTGCCCGGGGGAGTTCCACAACCTCATGTACATACCGTACAAGGGACTAACATGTGCACGGGGTCCACAACCTCATAGTGTAAAACGTTTGGATGGAAAATTCTTATTTTTGTGTTAATACCCGACTTCTCTTGATGTCCATATTTTTGTGTTGATACCCGACTTCTCTTGATGTCCATATTTTTGTGTTGTTGATACCCGACTTCTCTTGATGTCCATATTTTTGTGTTGATACCCGACTTCTCTTGATGTCCATATTTTTGTGTTGATACCCGACTTCTCTTGATGTCCATATTTTTGTGTTGATACCCGACTTCTCTTGATGTCCATATTTTTGTGTTGATACCTGACTTCTCTTGATGTCCATATTTTTGTGTTGTACCGACTTCCCACCAATACCGACTTCTCTTGATGTCCATATTTTGTGTTTGATACCGCCGACTTCTCTTGATGTCCCATATTTTTGTTGTTGATACCTGACTTCTCTTGATGTCCATTATTTTGTGTTGATACCCCGACTTCTCTTGATGTCCATTATTTTTGTTGTTGATACCCCCGACTTCTCTTGATGTCCATATTTTTGTGTTTGATACCCCGACTTCTCTTGATGTCCATATTTTTGTGTTGACATACCCGACTTTCTCTTGATATGTCCATATTTTTGTGTTGATACCCGACTTCCTCTTGTTGTCCATTTTTTTTTGTGTTGATACCTGACTTCTCTTGATGTCCATATTTTTCGCAATGTAATGACATGACAGCTCCACTTTTTGTATTCTTGTTTTTATATCATGAATCTCGCCTCCCCCCTCCCAACCTCAGAAACTGCACGGCATGAAGTAAACTGGGGTCAGCTAAATAATTACAAGAAGCCAAAGATCCGAGTGGAGCTGAAGTGAAAGCGCTATCTAACAGCAGACGCCTTATGAAGTCAGTCACGTGTTACTGTGTCCACTTCTACCGAAGACCTAGCGTCTAGCAGCAGACGCCTAGTGAAGTCAGTCACGTGTTACTGTGTCACGTGTTACCTAGCGTCTAACCTGCATGTCATTCAACTCCCTTTTCACTCCTGGTGGAGCATGGAACTACCATGGCAGCTGGTTCATTGGTTGGAAGCTTGTGTCACGTGACATGCTCATGCAGCAGTTGTTTCCGTTGGGATATATTTTAAATGATGAGTTTCCCAGCCTCATACACAATCGGACATTGGTCGCTTTTTACCGCACGCGCGATCGAGCTGTAGTACGATTCTTTATGTCATCTTCATGTCATATTTTCACTGAAAGCTATGTTAAATTGTCTAATAGAATTATACTAAAAGTGACACTAAAACAAAACAGATGAAATCAAAATACGGAATCATTTACCCAATAACCAGAACACAAGATCTTTTATATTTAGACATGCGTTCAATATAACTGATGGGGACATTATGTATTCTAGGTTGAACGGACCGCACTAAAATGACAAAATTTTTTCTTAAAATATGAACTTACAGGAAAATGTGCTCAATTTCATTATTTTTGATAAAAAAAGAAGTCACGAAATGTTAGACATGATACTTGAACTAACGACCGTAAGACATGATACTTGAACTAACGACCGTGAGACATGATACTTGAACTAACGACCGTAAGACATGATACTTGAACTAACGACCGTAAGACATGATACTTGAACTAACGACCGTAAGACATGATACTTGAACTAACGACCGTAAGACATGATACTTGAACTAACGACCGTAAGACATGATACTTGAACTAACGACCGTAAGACATGATACTTGAACTAACGACCGTAAGACATGATACTTGAACTAACGACCGTAAGACATGATACTTGAACTAACGACCGTAAGACATGATACTTGAACTAACGACCGTAAGACATGATACTTGAACTAACGACCGTAGCCGACGTTCAGAGAGAGACACGAAGGCACTGGACATAAATCCAGTAACCTTGGAAGACGAAGCTGCCGGTCGCACCAAGTAGCGATGCTTCCTATGGCGCCTCCTTAGACTGGGCAAAATGCCCAACACATAGGTAAAAAATCCCGTTACACGCCCATTGAGGCATATTGGGAATATGGTGTTAGGCCCATATTTTCTTGACCATCGGCACACTAGGGGTGATGTGGCCAGCCTCACGCCGGCGGCCTTAACCTTCCCAGAGTTGCTCTGGTACCCAATTAATGAGGCTGGGCCGACCTCGGAGCCGTTAGCGGTCTAAAACGTCCCACCTCAGCTGGGAATCGAACCATGGACCACCGATGTAGGAAGCCAGTGTACTAACCACTGCACCACCACGGCTTCAAAGTTGCCCAAACATACGAGGAACAAGTGAGAAAGCCACATGTGGTCATCACAGGTACCCATTTCCTGAAAAAAAAGCTCTATGGAGATAGAAATAAGCCTCAAGCTGACTGCTGCTTTCTTTGAACATATTCAAGTTGACGTCTGGGAGAGTGAACATATTCAAGTTGACGTCCCTGAGAGTGAACATATTCAAGTTGAACGTCCTGAGTGAACACCATCATGTTGACGTTCTGAAGAGTGAGAACATAATTCTAGTTGACGTATGAGAGTGAACTGTCGATATTCAAGTTGATTACGTCTGAGAGTGTACGAAGAAGAAGACGGATTGGACGGAAAAATAGGTCTAAATACAAGCAGAAGAGACAAGGAAAACACACATACAGGAAGCAGCCAAGGCACATACAATTTTTTAAAATCTGGAGGGTTTATCAACTCAGGGCTGTTATTGCCTGGGTCAGTTATGTCTGAAGGGGGTTACTATACACTACTTACCTTTACCTAAATGAGAAAAAAAAAAAATCAATTAACAGTAAAAGACTGTCGTGAACTAATGACGTAAAAGGGTAGGATGTTAGGGGGCGATGTCAGTGGTGGAGAAATTATCACAAAGATGTATGATTAACTTGCCCTGTTAGTATGTACGTAGTTATTACAGCTAACTGTAGTTTCACGATGCTGGTTGGAAGTGAATATAATAGTGGAACACGTGTCTAATTCGCTCAAATGTCTGTCGATTCACAGGTCATTAAGTATTTCCTTGGTGGTACGAATGTCAGTAGACGCGGATAAGTTGCAGTAATTTAGGTGGGGTAAGGGTTAGCATTAGCAAATCCTAAAGCTGTAACCCTATAATCCTAAGCGACTTGGGTGGTTTTATGTTGTCCGAGGGATTGACAGACATTTGGGCTGAATCAGACATACGCCCCACTTCTTTTTCATTTCAGCTCTCCGCGGTCCTAAGAGGGAGACATAAGACTACTGCTCGTTCCTAATATGATGGTTGTGTAGTGGGAGGGCTGCTACATCCATCACGTAAAACAAATTGTTACAGTCAACAACTGCTACAGGAGAACAACACTAAAGGTGGGCGATGCAGAGCAACCATCTTACAAAGGGACTGGGGGGGGGAGCTGTGCTGATGGAATCCATAAGAAGAAGCAAAATGGAAATGATATAGCCTAACTAAATCAAGAGTGACAGAAAGATTGTTTTAGATTAAATTTCATCTAATCTTCTACTACTCCGAGTAGACGGCAAGCCATCTGATCTATCAACTTTAGGGGAGAAAAAGAAAGAAAAAGAATTAGAACAAAAATGTAACAAAAAAATGAAGAAAGTGAAAAAATGAATAAATGATGAAAAAACCAGACGACAAGAAGAAAAAAATAAATAAAAAGATAAATTTACTATGGTGTGGAGTGTCAAACGCGAAGAGGAGAAGACAAATGTGGGGTTTGTAGTTGAAATGAAGAAACAGAGGCATCATCTGCTCGATGTTATCTTTTAAAAATAAACCCAGACCATGGCAGTTATAAAAGTTAGGGTTTTGAGAATCCCTAAATCTAAACCTTAACCCTAACCTTGTTTAGGATGACATCAGAAGTAATACGCGCGCTGCTGTCCTTCATTTCAAGCCCATAAAATTGCTTTACTTAGTCGTTTCCGATTTCTACACTGGTATGTAGAGGTTCGCCAGCGGAGAAACGCCGATGAGTCGAGCGGAGTCGCGAGGGGCCATTTCGAGCCATAAAATTCACGTAGCATAAAAAGGTTACATAACAGGCCATCTAACGTTCTAACCCGGGGGAGACGTCCGATTAACCATATCGTTCATGGCTCGGCTGACTATTAGATAGGGAAGCGAAATACGCGAGAAGAGCGAGCGGAGCTGACGCACCGGGCGCGAAGACGATCAGAAGAGGATAACTCGCAGAAAAGAGCGCTCGGAGCGCAACACGTAGAAAAAAGGAACACCAGAAAAGTACGAAATAGGTCAAAGAGCGTATAGAGTGAAAAGAAACTCTCTCTGAGTGGTTGTGTTGGTGGAGCGATGCAGTCTCACAGTAGTATTGATTCGAGTGCGAGACAGTTAGATGACAGAATCGCTAGACGAATGCGGATATGGCGGGTATTGAGTGAAACTGTGATACATCTTTCAAGTAGTGATTACAGCAGCTGCATATTGCTGCGAGGCCATAGTAGAACTATCTCGCCAGCGCGTGTCGTGTGCATTATGAGGCAGTTCTATATTTAAGGTATGTGAGAGGTGTGTTAGGTGATAGCCACACTGTCGACGCAATAAGTTTCTCTCTGAGCAAGTCGATGTGGCGCTATCGTCAGAGGAGAGGCTCGATGCGTTTGCGGATCGAGTTAGAGATTTATTATGAGAGATTAGAGAGCCGATGCGGACGCGGTCATTTCTTAGGACGTTAGATAAGTAAGGTTGTCGAAATATCGTCATATACCAGGTTGGTGTTAGAGGTTATAGACGAGGAGCTATAAGTGATGCAGATAGGATACCAGTGCAGACTCAACATATTATTAGGAGCGAGAGCGTCCGATTGTGTGAGCGAGGATTAAGCAACAGTTGCCGCGCTGTGTATGTTATAGATTGATGGAGGCCGGTACTAAAGACTCGTCAATTCCGACGGAGCGTCAGTGCATCAGATACTAGAACCCCTCACCTCTGCGCGCAAAGGAGCGATAGAGCCCGTGGTCAAGCAAACACAGGTTTCGCGCCAAGTGAGTGGGGGTGGGGGTTTCGCCGCTGTCACGGGTGGCCATCATCTATCAAGTTTGCAGTTCCCACGTTCTCCGAGTGCGACCGAGCCATTTATTCACCTCTGTTTTCAGCTCGTCTTCGTAGCCATGTGCATCTAGCTTATGCTAATAAACCGTCTGCTTCTCTTGCCCATGGGGTTTCAAAATCGCCGGGTATACATAGTGTGCCTTGTAAATTAGAGCGCAGACGAGGTTTATCCTGCCTCAGGAGTGTGAGTGTGTGGCCTCAGTATCTCGCTATATCTAGCGCATGCTGTGACTGTCTTCTCATCGGTCTTCGTAGACGCAGCGGCACTTATTATCACTTGATTCTTGTCATCAGTATGTTAGCCACAGTTGGGGGGTAACGCTTGTGCATAGGGGGGGGTGTGTGTGATATGGTATGGGTTGTTGTGTGGGGATCCGATGTGTAAGAATCGCTTGCTAGTATAGCTACGGCAGTCGCCGCGCTCGTATAGAGAGTGGAGCGCTAGCTTGATAGCCTAAGGGAAGAGATGGTTGATAGATTGACATTTAAAGGGGTGTTGGAGACGTTATTCTCTCATTGTCTCTAGGCTCCGAATCAATAGGTGACTGACTGCATTTATATGTTTTGAAAATGTAATCCTGACAGTTTATCGTTTGTTGCTCCAAGGTAGAGAGATGATGGTGTAAAAGGCTCTGCGGAAATGTTATATGGAGGGTTCCCGATGCATGAGAGATGTTAGCCGCCTCCTTACTGTATGGGATTCAGTGTTGTTATATATAGGAGGTATGTGAAGTTACGTGCAATTGAATCGGTGCCCGAAGCGTAAGTCACAGCAGACTGATCTGAGGTTCATAGAATCGTGTATCTCGAGCGTAAGTATGGGATCGTGATTCGACTGGACGTAGATTGATAGTATTGGGTCTGAAAAGGTCTGATGTGAATAAAACATTCAGATTTTTTATTTTGAAGAGTTGTATGAAGAATTTGGTAGACATTTGGAGCGTGTAGTTTTGATTGGCGAGCGAATCTATCGTGGGGGAATTGCTGTGGTGGGTGAGTTGGAGTTATGGAGTCCCGCGTGTGTAGTGTATATGGGTGGTGAAGGTGGGGGGTTGGGGTGGCGGTGTGGGGTTGGGGTATTAATATAGATTATGTCAAGAGCTGGAACGTTGTTGTTAGTGGTTATAGGTGTGATAGGAACTAAGTTATTTTTTGTTAGTTGTTGGGTGTGTTTTGGTTGTTACTTTGGTAGATGTGGAAGATATGAGATATTGTTTTATTTAGGGAGATATTGTTTATGTTGAGTAAATGTGCAGCATGAAAAGAAATTTATCTGCAATATATTTAATAGGCTTTTAAAATATGGATAATAAACGTATTGAGTTTTAGTTTAGGGAATATTTGTTGTATTATAGTTTAGAAGGTGTATGAGATGTATTTGTTTGGATTTTAGATTGTTAATATTTGTATTTAAGTATAAGAGATGATTTTTATAAAATAGACTATAAAATTAGAATTTACGGAAAAAAGTAGTAAACGAGTTTCCAATAATAAAGGACGATGTTAAACCGGAAGTATGGGAGGACAACACCCTAAATAGTTGCGTTATGTTTTTTAGTTTTTGAAATTTTTTTATTTTGATGGATTTTAAAATACTTTTAGATTAAAAACAATTCCTTTTAGGACCTGTACGACCCCACCAATGGACCCCTGTATTAGACATTGACCACCTACAACCAGTAGTTAGTAATTAAATGTGAGTTTGAAAATAATTGTGAAGTGTATTTAATTCCACTCAATTGTGTTAAATAAAAGTGTTAGCGAGTGTAAACCTACCCTTTCGATTTTCTTAATTTACACAAATACAGGTTTTAGGTTTTTACATGGTTTTATTTAGTGTCATATAGGTGTTAGGGATGCAGCGAATTTCTGAGTGTAACAAAAATGTTGGAAGTGACTTCTATTGAGAATTCAATATCTTATTTTATAGCGCTTATGTATTCTAGGTTTATGAGTTTCCTTTTTATTGCGTTTTTAGAGAGCTACCCGGGTGTATTGCTGTGATTTTTTAGATTAGAAATAAATTAGGAAGGATGAATAAAATGATCATAGATTTGTGATCATAGGGGGGTTGGGATTTTAGGGTGAATGTTTTATATGTATGAGGTTGAAGTTTTTGTTAGGATGGGTTTGTTATGTGAACGGAATAATTTGTAAGGACGTGGGTGGTTTAGATGTGAGTGGAGGTGAAGGGATATGGTTATGGAAAGGGAATGTGGGTGAGGTGTGTTATGGTGTAGGTCGAGGGGATGAGGGGGAGAGATGGGATTTATAATGGATGAAATCAGGGGTGGTGGGCCTGACAGGTCTTAGGGATGGTAGGTTTGGGGAAGGTGGTGGGAGGGTGAGGGGTTTGGGGGGTGGTAGTTTTATATGTAAGGGTATGAATGGTGGTTAGACAGAATGGGTCCGGGGGGTGGCTTGTATTATATGTTATTTGTATAGATTGGGTGTGTTACTGGGTGAGATTGGAGGTAATGCATGTTTGAGTTGAATATGGGGGTTTGACATATATGGGTTTGGGTTGTGTTTTTGGGTTATTGGTGTAGGGGATTCAGGTTGTTGGTGGAGTTTGGTGTGTGGTTAGGGTGTATAAGGAATCACTACAAAAAAATGGACAATGAGATTGGATAGGGAAACTGTTAATTTGACACAGCTGTGAGTGGGAAAGAGGTTTAGTTACTTTCAGAATTGGAAGGCAAAAGAAAATAAAGGGTCCCTATTAAAGTTGGGTCTGGGTGTATCTTCTGTTTGTAGACCCAGGTGATGGGTTATATATGGTTGTTTGCATTTCGTATTGGGACAGGGTTGGGTATATGTAGGGATATGATGAATATATGAGTTGTATATATAAAGTAGAGATATTATATACATGACCATAGGAGGGACCATGGATGTATTTAGAGAGAGGTGAGCTCCAAAACAGTAGGAGATGGTAGATGTGTAGTTTTTTGGTTGTTGACACTGGATGGAGTGTTGAGAGTTTTTAGATGGTGCCATAGAAGACCTTTGATTTGTGGTGATTTCAGGGACAATGGATGTCTTTTTGTTTTTAGCAGGAATGACATAGTATATAAGGGTTAGGTTGAAAAGGTAAACTTATAGGGTGTTAACAGGTGGAATGTGAAAGACCGTGGTAGAAAAGTGATGGGTGTTTTAGTTACGAATTTTTTGGTTCAAGCGTAGTGTACAGAGGTAGGAGAATGAGGGGTTAAAAGTGTATAGTAAGGTCGTTAGGTATTGATTAGGTATGGGGTGGAGATTGAATAATATTGCAGGTTAGGTGAGTTTATGTTGTTTAGATGGTTTAATATGTGTGTAGGTTGGTTAAGGCAACTACTTCTGCTTTCAGTCACAATATTATGGCTAGAGTGTTTTAGGGCTTATTATCTGGGACATAGAGAGTAATAAGACAGATTAGGGATTTTTGAACACCGTGATTATTGTTACGCAATGTAGAGGTTTTATATCGAGTTACAGTAGGTTGGAGAGGAGTCATAAACAATTTTAGTAGGTCAGTTTTTTTGTCTTGGTAGGTTAGAGCAAGTTGGGTAATCTGTCAGGAATCCCCTCAGGTTTTGTTGTGTAGGATGGGGTGTTCTGTATGGGGTTACGGTATTTTTATCTGTATAGGGAGTAGCCTGGTATGAGTGATTTACGGTTGATTATGATTGAATGTGATCTAGAATGTTAAGTAGAAATAAAGGAAAAGGTTAGTAATTGGTTTGAGTTTGTTTTTTCAGCGCATGGAGTTTGGAATTATATATTAAAGTGATAAAGTTAGAGCAGTATAAGTAGTTATGACGATAATTTTATCTAGGTTTATTAAGGAAGTTATGGTTTTTAGATTGAGTTTGTTTGTCATGTTAAAGAAGTGACAGTTTTGGGGAGGGACATGATATGTAGTTTGACAATGTTTGATTAAATGTTGATGATTTATAAAGTAATATGGAAACAGTTTAAGTCTTGTATATAGAATGGTGGAATTTTAATTTTGGTTAACATTAGTGTAGGTGTATGAGTACAGTGGTTTTAATGAGTCCCTAAAGTTGATTTTTAAAGATGTTGTGTGAGGGATTGGTTATTAGAATGAGATACATATTTTAGTATGAGTTATGATTTTTAATATGGGAATATGTGGATTTAGTCAAAGTATTGGTGAGTAGCGATTACAGAATTCAGAGGAGATTAGCTGCATGATTACAATTGTAAATAATTTATAGTAATAGGTGAGGATGTAATTTTTATAGGTGTTTGGGGAATGAGTTTTGGTAGTAATATGTAGATGAATGTTTTTTATTAGAAGGTGTAATGTTGGTATTGTGATAATGATTTATTGGTAAGGTTGGTGTTTTTTGTTGGATTGAGATCAGTAGAAGCTTCTATTTTTATTTGCCCATTTGTTTATTTTTGGATATACATTTTATATAGTTCCCAGTTGTGACTTATGGGGGATATGTCAATATTATGGTTTTTTTGATGTGCTTAACATGATCCATTCTCCATTGGGTTTTTGGTTTTATGTTGTTACATAGACATGGACAAGGTTGACATTTGGTATTTTGTGAGAAAGAGTTGTGGAAATAGGTCGTTAAAAGTTTAATTGCGGTAGATTTTGAGAAGTGAATGTATTTGCAGTGTATTAATTGAAATTAGTTGGGTGTTTTTGTGTTATTTGGTATTGTGTGTTTGAATTGTGGGGATTTAGGGTGGAGTGTTGGATTGGGTGGTGGATATTGTTGATATATTAAGTTGTATATGAGTATATTAGATAAAGTATTTATGATATGGATTAGACCATGGTAATAATTTTACATGGGGGGATAGATCTGTGTGCAGTTGGGGGGGGTAATGGTGGTTTTTTTGGTGGTTTGTGTTGATTGTGGGTGTTGATTTTAAGTTAGGTAGTTGCATTGTAAGAATGGATGATTGGTTATGTTCAGGTATTTAAGTGAGGAACAATTTGGATCAGTGGTTAGTTTGGAGAAGTGTTAGACTTATATGGTTACTATAGTGTATCATTTGGATCATTTGTTATTAATTGGCGATCATGGTTGGGTTGTTGTGGAGTTAAAAGGTTTTGGTGTTGGTTTTAGTGGGGGGTTACGTGACATTATTTGGTTAGTGGGAGGTTTATGTTTTTTTTATTTTTGTTTGTATATCATTATGAATAATTTTTTAAATACTCGTGGTATCAGTTAATTAAAGAAGAGAGGGATTGTTGAATTGGTTTTTATGAAAAGGAGTAGGGGTTTTACCACTATAAATTAGTTGGGGGGTCTGGGGGTCATTGGTTTGAAAATGAAATTAAGGAGTAAGAGTATATGATGATTTATAAGGTATTGAGGAGAATGAAAAATTATCATAGATGTTAATGTTGTGTTTTGTTAGTGAATTATTTAAATAATTAATAAACAAAGAATTGATATTTATGAATTGGTTAAAAAAATTTTATTATTTTAAATAAAAAAAATTATAAGAATTTATATTCTTAAAGAAGTTTTCTTTACAACAAACTGTGAGTGAAAAGAAAAACAACAAGTTTAATATCCATTACAATAACTTTTAATTAACTAAGGCTATAAATTCTTCTCAAATTATCAACAATTATAAATATTCATGTTTTTATAATACTCAATCAAGTCGCCTTCTCATTTAAAAACAACTTTTTGTTTAACACGAAATTCTTAAACAACTAAGGATTTACAGAGTCATCACGATTTACACACACTCAAACAATGTCGATATTTAACAAAAGTAGAATCTCATACTACAACACAACTTGGTTGTTAAAAACTACTCCGATATTTGTCAAGCTAATACTGTTCACTCCCAACGGAAATTTTCTCACAGGCTTTCGAAACCCATAAGATTGCAAACCAAGAAAAATATTTGGCATACAGGGTTTTAAAAATTTGTTTGGGTTATAGAACGTTCCGATCTATGATATAATACTCCAGCGACACACAAAAAACTGGGGTGATAATGAAACAAACTCCCAGCGCTTTATTATTTCTACCTATTATTACAACTGCGCAAAACACCCTAAATTAATCATGATTACAAAATAACCACAACAAACGTACATTTCAGCCACAAAATAGGATAACCTATAGTAATGGGAAATCCACAAAAAGTCCGTGTCCGGTGAGTGAATCATGTTTTTCGCACAGAAATAAAATTTGTTGTTATTTGTAATAAATGTCCTTTCAATACGTCCAAGAAATACAATAATATAAAAAAAATTCATCGGCACTGCAGTAAACGAAGATTAATGTAACGGTCAATATTTAAAAAAAATCGATAATAAAATTTCTTTAGGCATATAAACTTTAAGTAAACCAACTCATAATTTGTAACATATCTTGTTTTTAACTAAGCGTGAGATTGATATCGGGGTAAAATCCTGGATTAAATTCGAATAAATTTAAGTCACACAGCACGAGAAATTGGGATGGGGGGGGGGCGTTGAGCGGGTCACTAACTCACCTCACAACAATGGAATGGGAACAAATCTCTTTCCGTCATAAATTAAAAAAATTAGTTATGAATAAGCAAGTTTCAAAAAAAAAGTGGATATAACTGGCTCACTGTATATAATCACTACTGTTGAATGAGAGTTTTGAATAGTTCCTTTTTTTCCTCAAACTCCGTCCTGACATGTGTAGATAAAATGATAAAATCTTTTTGCGTATTCACAATCAAAATGTATGCTTTTTTTAACTTCTATCCGGCCCCCTTGGTGTTTTGTCGCCAGAAGCTGTGCTAGACTTGTGTTATCGATCTTCTGACTGGGCCCACCCCAATTCAGGCGCCTTTCCACCATGGCATTATGGAGCTCTCTTCACCAACGCGCTTCGTCAACAACGTTATCTGACATGAGTGAATGCCAACCGAGCGAAGCGGGTGTGAAAAAGACTTGGTTTGGGCGGGAGCATTACAATTAAGCCACGCCTTCCAGTCGCGGCTAAATAAACTCAAACCGAAGTATTGGAAAACGGGGGAAGGGAGGCTTTGAAACAGTTTCCTGCCTTCATCTGCGAAATATGGGTATTCAAAACGTTTCAAATAACTGTTTCAATGAATAATTCAACTCTTCAGAATACCATCCAGTAAACCGTTTGTTTCATCACCATGTTAATTGGCTACTTATAACAAAAAAGACAATAGTGGTTGGTTCCTCGCGCTGTATTTACTTTCAGTGTCCGTCAACAGATTCTTACTCACACCTGTGGGAATGTGGGCCCTTGAGCGATGGACTGTCGGCAGGATAGTTGGAAGAAAAACGGAGGATGCTATTCTCGCATTTCGCGCAAGATAGTAGTCAAGAATCGTTGGCGGCGCAGCTGTTGTGCCATTACCTATACCAGGGTACCTTCATCCGTGGTCCTCGGACCCCAACTGGAGTCCATGAAATGGGTCCTAGGAGGACCCGTGCACACATAACTTAAAAATTTTAAAATTTTAATTATCGCTTGCTTTTATGTACGCCACGGGGCCCTTTATATTTTTTTCCAAGAAGGTTGGGCGGTCCATAGCACTTCATTGGACAATCAAAGGGGGGGGGTCTATAGCCTTTAATTAATTAGACAATCAAAGGCGGGGCCCCATAGCCTTCATCATAGAACAATCACAGGGGCCCATTAGCCTTCATCAGACAATCAAAGGGGTCCATGGCCTTCATCAGACAATCAAAGGAGTCTATAGCCATTCAATCAGGGACAATCAAAGGGGGTCCATAGCCTTCATCAGGACAATCAAAGGGGGGTCTATAGCCATCATCAGACAATCTTAAGGGCACATAGCCTTCATCAGACAATCAAAGGGGTCCATAGCCTTCATAGGGGGGGGGGACAATCAAAGGGGGTCCATAGCCTTTCATCAGACAATCAAAGGGGCCCATTGCCTTCATCAGACAATCAAAGGGGCCCATTGTCTTCATCGGACAATCAAAGGGGTCCATAGCCTTCGTCTGACAATAGAAGGGATCCATAGCCTTCATCAGACAATCAAAAAGGGGACCCCCAATAGCCTTCGTATGACAATCAAAGGGGGACCCCATAGCCTTCATCGGACAATCAAAGGAGCCCATAACCTTCATTGAACAATCAAAAAGGGGCCTATAACTTTTAACAGACAATCTAAGGGGCCTATAACTTTTATCAGACAATCAAAGGGGGCCATAGTCTATATAGGACAATCAAAGGGGTCTGTAACACACACAAAAGATTAAGAAACCCTGATCGACGCCAATGTCGAAGAAACACAAGAACATTTAGTGTGTGTATGTGTGGTTTTTTTGTTTGTTTTTTAACTATGGCCCCACGTGCATTATAACATATTTGCAAAATAGGCGAAACTGACATAGAAGTAACACACACACAATTGATGGGACACACTTTAGCCGGCTCGGTCTTGGTAACTGCGAGGTCCGGACTGTGGCCATTCTGGTTGGGCCGCCCCGGACTACGGGTTAATTTGTAACACGTTTTATGTCCACCATATAGCAAACAGATACACATATTCGTTTTATTTGGAATCAAACGAAATAACATATACGAGTATTTCTGATACCTTATTTGACAAAATCTTCGTTTCCTTATTTTTTGTTTCAAAGCTGAAGATGAGCAATCGAATGCCAGGTCCCTCATTGGATCAAATAGGCTAAATAAGCCTCACGCGGACCAAAAAGTGTCCTACAGTTGATAAAGAAGGGGTATGGGAAATATGTGCACACGGAATTGGTAAAGAGATGAAGACGCTGGCGATAGATATTATACATATTGAGGAAAACTTGTTGATTAGCATGGGAGCCGCGGTAGCATAGTGGTTAGCGTACTGGCTTCCTAGCTCAGTGGTCTATGGTTCGACTCCCCAGATGAGGTGGGGGGTTTTATTAGGCCGCAAACGGCTCCTGGGTCGACCCCCAGCCCCAACAATGGGTACCAGAGCAACTTCTGGGAAGGTTAAGGCGGTCGGCGTGATACTGACCACATCACCCCTAGTGTGCCCGATGGTCAAGAAAATATGGGCCTAACACCATATTCCCAATATGCCTCAATGGGCGTGAAACGGGATCCTTTTTTTACCTTTTGTTGATGCATGACAAGGCAGTCCTTGTTCTGGAATCATCCGGGAAAGAGAGGTTTTTAAAAAAACACACAGAAAAGACAGCAAAAGACAGAAGTGAAAATGATGAACGCGGGGGAAAGAATTGAGATGATGGTAGGTGGTAGGAGGCCTTGGCACGTGTTTGTTGAAGGCCTGAGCTCCTTGGGATGCTACAGGCTATTGAGTGATTGTATTGGTAGACGGCACTAGAAATAGTTTACAGCTTCTTCTGTTCCCATTTCGCCTCTTATGACCACGGAGCCATTAGTGTAGCTGGTCACCTTGCACGAAGGCTGAACCAAACGCATTCATATCTATTCTTGCTGTGGTGCCTTCCGTAGCAATATGTTTGACATGATGAGACCTCCACCTTCATGGACAAACCCTCGTGTTGCTTTGCCTTGCTACGACATGCCTGAGGTAACAGGTGATTGGGGGTGGAGAGAATACATTAAAAAGTAATACGTCTTACTTGGATAACAGACAAGAAAATAAACCAACCTTGCGGTCATAAGGCCTGTCGTCAGGGACTGGACAAACCAAAACAAACAGAAGGAAAGAAAGAATAAAAGTAAATAAAAGCGAGTACAGCCTTATTAGAATCACGTGACTGACCAGAAATGGCTGCCGTCGCTACCGGAAGTAGAGAGAAATTATTAAGTAGAAATTATTAAGTATTAATTTGTCCTTCCTGAGATACACCCTGGACCTACACATTGCGATGGAGATGATTACACCCTGGGACCTACTCAGGGCGCTGGAGATGATACACCCTGGACCTACACAGGGCGCTGGAGATGAAACACCCCTGGAACCTACACAGGGCGCTGTAGAAGGTACTTCCTGGACCTACACAGGGCGCTGGAGATAATACACCCTGGACCCTACACAAGGGCGCTGGAGATGATACACCCAGGACCTACACAGGGCGCTGGAGATAATACTGGGCACTGGGGATATACTCAGGACCTACACAGGGCGCTGGAGATAGTACAGTAGTGTTGTTGCCTCTTTGTCTCCTGAGATACACCCATTGGCCTATACAGGGCGCTGGAGATAGTACAGTAGTGTTTTTTTTTTGCCTTTGTCTCCTGAAGATACCACTACAGGACCTATACAGGGCGCTGGAGATAGAACAGTAGTGTCATTGTTTCTTTGTCTGCTGAGATACACCTTGGACCTACTCAGGGCGCTGGAGATAGTACAGAAGCGTAATTGTTTCTTTGTCTGCTGAGATACACCCTGGACCTTCACATGGCGCTGGAGATACACCAAGGGGACCTACACATGGTGCTGGTAGATACACCCAGGACCTACACAGGGCGCTGGAGATAATACAAGTAGTGTTATTGATTATTTTTCTCCCCGAGATTACACTCAGGAACTATACAGATCGCTGGAGAAAGTAACAGTAGTGTTATGGTGTTCTTTGACTCCTGAGATTACACCAAGGACCTTTCAGGGCGCTGGAGATAAACCCAGGATCTACACAGGGCGCAGGAGAGAAAGTACAGTTGTGTCATGGTTTCTTTGTCTTTGAGATACACCGGGACCTACACAGAGCGCTGGAGGATAGTACAGTAGTGGCTTTGTTTCTTTGTCTCCTGAGGTACAGCAAGGACCTACACAGATCTCTGGAGATAGTACAGTAGTGTCATTGTTTCTTTGTCTCCTGAGATACACCAGGACGTACTCAGGGCGCTGGAAATAGTACAGTAGTGTCATTGTTTCTTTGTCCCTTCTGAGATACACTAGGACCTACTCAGGGTGCTTGATGATACACCCAGGACCGAAACAAGGGCGCTGGAGATACACCCAGGACCTACACATGGCGTTGGCGATACCACCCAGGGACCTACACAGGGCGCTGGAAATAGTACAGTAGTGTCATGGTTTCTTTGTCTCCCGAGATACACCCAGGACCTATACAGGGCACTGAGATAGTACAAGTAGTGAATGGTTTCTTTGTCTCATGAGATACACCAAGGACCTAGTCAGGGAGCTGGAGATAAACCTAGGACCTACCCAGGGCGCTGGAGATAAACCCAGGATCTACACAGGGCACTGTTGTCTCCTGAGATACACACAGGACCTACATAGGGGCGCTGTAGATAATACAGTAGTGTCATTGTTTTTTTTGTCTCCTGAGATACACTCAGAAGCTAGACAGGGCGCTGGAGATAGTACAATAGTGTCATTGTTTCTTTGTCTCATTAGTACACACCCAGAAGTTACACAGGGCGTTGGAGATAGGACAGTAGTGTCAGTGTTTCTTTGTCTCATGAGATATAACCCAGGACCTACACAGGGCGCTCGAGATAGTACAGTAGCGTCATTGTTTTTTTGTCTCCTGAGATACACCGATGACCTACTCAGGGCGCTGGGAGATAGTACAGTAGTGTCATTGTTTCTTTGTCTCCTGAGATACACCAAGGACCTACTCAGGCGCTGAGATAAACCCAGGACCTACCCAGGGCGCTGGAGATACACCCAGGACCTACTCAGGGCGCTGGAGATAGTACAGTAGTGTCATTGTTTCTTTGTCTGCTGAGATACACCCAGGACCTACACTTGGGCGCTGGAGATACTACAGTAGCGTCATTGTTTCTTTGTCTTCTCAAAGACTCCTGGAACTGCACAATTTCATAAATCCAATCAGTCAATCAATCAATCAAATCATATACCCTGTAGCTCCCTTAGGAGCATAGGCCTTCAACAAACACGTGTTAAATCCTACTGTTCCGTACCATCAACTCAAGACCACTAATATGAGGTTGTTAAATTGAGGTTGTAAATGAGGTTGTAAATGATGGTTGTAATTGACGGCTGGCAACCTCATCATGTAGAACAAATTGCTTCAAAAGCCACCGACACAGGGGGGGCAGGGGAATGTCTGGTGCAGGATTCTGGCCAAGGAGATCAGATACAGTGGGTGGTGAGCTTGCTTCGTGGGGAGTGCACAAGACAATGATGATAAATGACCGTATAAAACAGGAACGTTAGATAGACAGAGTCGTCAGAGCGCTGGTCTCTCGTGGCAGAGGTGTCGGGTTTGATTCACGGTATCTACACGCTCCACACTACCTAGTGGTAAATTCGTACCTGACTTTGATTTTTGAGTTAGGGAAAGAAAAAGCAGCGAGAAATGAACTGGCTACCCTCCCCATCTCTAGATGCTGAACCTAGTATAGTGACATCTCAAACACATCGCTCCTCTACGGCAGTATGTTCTATCGCGACTACCTTTTTTGTGTCTACTCATATTAGGATGTCGTCTTGTCTGTAAAGACAAACTTTTTTGTGTCTACTCATATTAGGATGTCGTCTTGTCTGTAAAGACAAACTTTTTTGTGTCTACTCATATTAGGATATCGTCTTGTCTGTAAATACAAACTTTGTTGTGTCTTCTCATATTAGGATGTCGTCTTGTCTGTAAAGACAAACTTTTTTGTGTCTACTCATATTAGGATGTCGTCTTGCCTGTAAAGACAAACTTTTTGTGTCTACTCATATTAAGATGTCGTCTTGTCTGTAAAGACAAACTTTGTTTGTTCACACGACAATTTTAAAGGGAGCTAATGTACACAGGTCACGTGTATAGCTCGCAGCAAAGGTAGAGGACGGACATCATCAGCATCATATTCCTTTGCTGTCATTCCAGACCAAGGGACCACCGCCGTAGAAAGATTGCACCATCCATTCTAATGATCTTGCAGCGATAGTTTATGTAGCAATTTGTACTGCACGATGAGGTCCCCGGCCCCATGCACGACCTGATTAAGATGGCTTGTACGACATGCATAAGGGTGCAGGTCTACACTTGTAATTTCTATTAAGTTTTAATGCCATTTGTGGCATGTTTTTTTTGTCATAATGCTTGTCTTTTCTTGGTGTTGATTCATCCTTAATATCTGTCACCCTCTCTCATTCATGTATTTTTATTTTGTCTTGTACCTGGTTACGGTTATGGGACGGGCAGCGGTGACCTACTTAAAGTATTTGGCAATCGGACCGGGTCAACAGATTTACCAACATTACAGTACGGTCACATCCCCAGGGTAAGGGAGGTAGAGGCTGACCCAAGAACACATGAAGAAGAGAACTGGAGACAGATATTAAGAACACATAGAAAGACCTTGAGGGGATGGCACGTGACTGGAAGACTTGGTATACGTTTGTTGAAGGCCTTTGCTCCTTTAGGACTTGTAAGGTAGAAGAAGACGACAGTATAATAATAATCGTTTTTTCTCTCCTGGCTGTGACCCGGGGCGGACCACCCCTCGCCCTGCAACCTTAGTACGCACTGGAGACAGTTTTGCCAGGATATCGGCAAAATCTAGGAACTTTAACCTGCAACTTTAAAAAAAAAGAAAGACGTGGGAAAAAAAAAAACACCTGGCTAAATTGACCGTATTGCATACTCACGAAGGTCACGATGATATAACTAATCCCACATAGCGGAGACAGTAAGAAATTATGGACACACGCGTCAAAGCTGGTCACCCCGGCTTAGTGAACAATACAATTTTAAATTGTCTTTCGCGGCGTAATTGTCCAGTCCGACTTCCTGTCGTCATTTTTGTTTTTCCCCTGAAGCAGCCTTTTATTCGGACAATGCAACTTTTGTCAAAATGAATCCACTTGTCACCACGTCTCAACATTAGCCCCGAGCAAGGTTTTAATTTCTTTAGTCCAAAGCCGGTAAGTTTTTATAAGAAACGTTGAAATTAAGACAACCCGACAGCAAGTTTTCGGCCGTACCCGCCGCCAGGCATATAACTAGCCTGGCCGATGGACAACAACAACTTGGAGATTATAAAACGGTTGTCTTTTTTGTACGATACGTCGTCGGCAGTTTGTGCGTATTGTTGTTTTCGTTGCTGACCAGGGTCGTAAAAGCGTCTAAACCACGTTTGAACTGGGGCGTTACCCCGCGGCACTTACGGTTTACTGGCAATTAATTGAAAACTTTAGTCAAGATCGGAAAACTATAGAGAACAGGGGCAACTATTAAATAACGTGAGAGCAAATACGTGTCAAATTACAATTTGATGGATTAACTGATGCGTTTGATAATTACAACCATAAGAGTCCAGCAAGGCTGCAATCTAACATTTTTTTTTGCTTTCTTGTGGCGAAAAGTATGTACATGTGCTTCATTGACTATAAGAAGGCTTTTGACAAGAGTCCATCATGAGAAAATAATTGAATGCCTCGAAGACATAGGTATTGATGGAAAAGACATCAAAATACTCAGTAACCTTTATTGGGAGCAAACTGCCACAGTAAGATCTGGAAGGAATTATTCACCATACATAGACATAAAAAGAGGTGTCAGACAAGGTTGTGTGCTGTCCCCCTGCCTATTTAATTTATACACCGAAAACATTTTCAAACAGATACAGGAAATATCAGGACTGAACATCAGTGGAAGATCAATAAACAACCTTAGATATGCAGATGATACCGTGTTGTTAGCTGAAAGCGAACACGAGTTACAAGAACTAGTGAAGCAAGTGAACAGTATAAGTCATGAATATGGACTCGACATTAATACTGAGAAAACAAAAACTATGATAATTAGCAAAACAGACGATAAACCCACATTAAAGATAAGCGTAAATGGGAAAATCCTGGAACAAGTCAAGAGCTACGTATATCTTGGTCATATAATAACAGAAGATGGCAGATGTGAAACAGAAATCAAGAAGAGAATAGGAATGACCAAAGCCACATTCAACAACATGAAACATATACTGACATCTAAACAGTTATGTCACAAACTAAAACTGAGAATCATAAAGTGTTATATATATTCTGCATTTC
Source organism: Oreohelix idahoensis (assembly GCA_024509875.1). Lineage (NCBI taxonomy): Eukaryota > Metazoa > Mollusca > Gastropoda > Stylommatophora > Oreohelicidae > Oreohelix > Oreohelix idahoensis. The sequence goes on from JAMPIV010008681.1 coordinate 24,373, forward strand.
TGTATGGTGCAGAAACATGGACGATGAATAAGCATTTGGAAGAAAGAATTGAGGCTCTTGAAATGTGGATATATAGAAGAATGGGGCATATCTCATGGAAAGAGATGAAAACAAATAAGGAGGTCCTAGAAAATCTAGGTATGAAAAGAGAACTAATGAGGGAGGTCAAAGTTCGGCAGCTAAAATACTTTGGCCACATAAAAAGGCATAACACCTTGGCATAACAGAAGGAAGAGTTGAAGGCAAACGTGCAAGGGGAAGACAGCGCTATAAGTGGGAAGATAACATCAAGAGATGGACAGGAAAGAGTCTATCAGAGTGCACCACCAAGACAAGAGACAGAAGAAGTTGGAGGTCCATTACAGCCAATCTTCGTTGTGGAGATGGCAACTGATGATGATGATGTGGCGAATCAGGTTTCTTTCATTCAAGACTGAGATCCATTGGTTATATCAGGGCCAAATTGCTACTAAACAATAAGCAATATAAAAAGTAACCCTTGTCAGCGTTAGCCGCTGTGTTTCAATGGACTACTAGTGCCCTGTAAAAGAGCTAGTCTCGAGAAGACTGTTCGCACTTGCAGCATAAATACAAAGCCACGAAAATGACTGCTAGCACCTTTGAGCTAGCATGGTGAAGTCCTGATAAAGGCGTCCGATCCTGTAAAGGATTGCTAGCTACGTCGACGTTGATTACTCTCCCTCCTGTGTAATATTCTTTTTTTCTTCCTCGCTCGCCTTCACACTTCCACATTAATGACTGTAATAAAGGCAGTAGTCAGCTCAAGGTTCCTGACGACATCTTCAAACAGTTTTTCGTGAAGTGAAGTAGGTTGTTCACCACTGTTGATTAACATATATATAGACAAGATACAGATAACATGAGAAGGAAACCCATAAGAATAGAAAATTAACAATACGATTCACTTAATGAATCACTTTTGCAGATGATCGAAGTCTAGTGTATGAAAAGAAAACCTATCGCAAAATCAAACAGATGCGCCTAATTCAACTTTTTAAAGATACAACATGAAGATCAACACACCATAGACAGAAACTACGAGGATCAGCAGATCGATAGGCCCATTAAACATATATGTTCAAAAAGGTTCTTGAGTTCAAGTATCTACCAAGCATTTTTACAGAAAACGGAAGACTTGACACGGAAATTGAAACAAGATATGAGCCGATCGTGTCTCTCCACAACTTCCTGTCGACATTACTATTTACCAATTCTGTTGTTGACTTCTTTCCATTCCACGAGGTCAAACTGCCCAATATCTTCTCTCTTGGTTGTCCGCTATGGATCTTATTATATTTTCACTGTACAAATTGAGCAGATCTGATGGCAGCGTACATCCCTAACACCGTTGTACCTGCTGAGACGTTCCTATTTGGCTGCTAATTCTTACAGCTGTTCTTTGTTTCCAATACATGTTCTTTATTTTTCTCAGGTCTTTTCCATCGATGTTTGTGATTTCTACTATTTACTGTCACTACTACCCAAAAAAGTTTCCGATTGACTGAGTGGTTAGAGCGTTGGTCGCTCGTGGTAAAGGTGCTGAGTTCTAATCACGGTACCGACACGCTCCAGTCTACCCAGCTGTAAATGGGTACCTGACTTTAAGTTAGGGAAGGAAAGGGCAGCGAGATAGGGAACTGGTCACCCCATCTCGCGATGCTGGACCTTGTGTGGTGAGATCTCTAACACTTTACACCCATACGGCAGTACTGCTATGGGACTACCTTCACCTTTACTACCCACAAGAAAGAGAGTTCTTCAGTGTTATATAGAACCAACCGTGATATATGGGAGTGAGTCATGGACAATTAGCAAACAAATAGGGAAGACACTAGAGGCCACAGAGATGTGGTTTTACAGAAGAATGTTAAAAATACCATGGTCAGCCAACAAGAGTAATGAGGATGTCCTGAAAGAGGCCAATGCACAAAGGAAACTTATTTCACAAGTTAGAAAGAAGCAATCCACTTTTTTGGACATGTTATGAGAAGAGAAAAGCTGGAATATATCGTAACAACAGGTAAGATTGAAGGAAAAAGAGACAGGGGGAAGACAAAGAGAGCAAATACTGGACAGTTTGACATCGTGACATGGAAAGAAGTCACCAACAGAACTGATAAATTATACTGAGGACAGGAAGTTGTGGAGAGACATCATCTCCTATGCCAATAGGCACGGTACATGAAGAAGAACACTACCCACAAATCGTAATATCAGTACGTAAACTAAACGACACTGCCATCAATGGTACCTATACCTTGTAGCGGTATGGCAGCTTGCGTACCCTGACAATCCCCAGAGCTATGCCAGTGGGAGTTTTACTCCTGGTAGGTTCAACCAAGCTGGACTGGTCTGTGTGGGTAGGGGTCAGACAAAAGCTGGTACCCTGGTCCTCCAGGTTGGGGGTTTTAGCATAGGGCTGACACCCCTGTCTATGTAAAAAAAAAAAAAATAATGAAGTTACGGAAACAACATCAAATGAACAAACTTTGCTGCGGGATGGACATTCGGAGTCTGTGGCTCGTATGACTGTCAGTGGTGAAAGCCGAAAGGAAGCCACTGACATGAAAACGGATGTCCTGACCGCAAAACAGGATACAAGAATAGGATTTTGGAATGTCAGGACAATGTACGAGACAGGTAAACTAAGACAGGTCACGGCAGAAATGAGAAACTATAGGTTACACATCCTGGGGATAAGTGAGAGCAGATGGACAGGGGCAGGAAAAGTTAAAACAGCAACAGGAGAAACAGTACTTTACTCTGGAAGAGAGGATGGACAGCACAGTGAAGGCGTAGCCATTATTCTACAGAAAGGGATAGAAAGGACATTACTGGAATGGAAACCCATCAACAACAGACTGATACGATTGAGATTGAGAGGGAGATTCACCAACACTACAATAATACAATGCTACGCACCAACGAATGATAGCGATGAGGAGGTCAAGGATGAATTCTATCAACAACTGCAGAAAGAAATGGAAGACACACCTAGATATGATCTTGTTATAGTAATGGGAGACCTCAATGCGAAAGTTGGTACACACAATACATATAATGAAAGAACAATGGGGAAATGCGGCAGCGGAACAGCAAACGAAAATGGGGATAAGCTAATAAGTTTCTGTAGCATTAACAACCTGGTCATTGGAGGAACACTTTTCCCACATAAGGAAATTCACAAGTTAACATGGGAATCACCAAATGGTCGGGACAGAAACCAGATAGACCACATCATGGTTAACGGTAGATGGAGACATGCATTACAAGATGTGAAGGTAAGAAGAGGTGCAGATGTGGGAAGTGATCACCATTTAGTAGTAGCAAAACTGAAAGTGAAACTAAGAAGGGCTGGACCAACTGTAACTACACAGAAAAGGTTTGACATCAGCAAATTGAAGGACCCCCTTACCAGAAAAGCTTTTGCGGCCGACATTAAGAAACGATATCAATTTGCCAAAAGCCAGGAAAAGACATTGACTGATGATATAGACCAGAATTTCAACACCATTTCAACAGTATATAAGGAAAGTAGCAAATCATGCTTAGGATTCCAGGAAAGGAAGAAGCAAGACTGGATAACACCAGAAACACTAAACACCATAAAGATGAGAAAGGAAATGAAAAGAAAGAAAACAGAAGCGAAGTCCCCCAGGTTAAAGCAACTATATAGCGAACAGTACAGCCAGCTGGACAGGGAAGTTAAACGCCAAACCCGAGCCAACAAAAGGAATTTCCTAGACGATCTTGCAAAACAGGCAGAAGAGGCAGCACTGAGAAATGAACAAAGCACAGTATACAAAATAACTAAATTCATCAGCGGAAAACAAGGTGCAAACAATATTACATTAGTAAGAGATAAGCAAGGAAATCTCATCAAGACAGCAGAGGGACAGGAAACAAGATGGGCAGAGCACTTCAGAGAAACTCTGAACAAGGAAATACCAGAGACACAATTGAATGTTCCTGAGGCTGAAAACGATCTAGATGTAAATACAGACATTCCACGAAAAGAAGAAATCATCACAGCAATCAAAGGGTTAAAGAACGGTAAAGCTCCGGGCCATGATAACTTAAATGCAGAGCTATTTAAGACAGACCCTGAGCTAGCAGCAGAACTATTAGAACCACTATTTGCACAAGTGTGGAAAACGGGGGGACAACACCATCAGAGTGGAACAAAGGAATAATTGTCAAATTGCCCAAAAAGGGAGATCTTGCAGACTGCAATAATTGGAGAGGAATCACTCTTCTCTCAGTTCCCAGCAAAATACTAGGCAGGATAATTATACAGAGAATTTCAAAGGCAGTAGACTACAAACTGAGGAAAGAACAAGCAGGATTTAGAAAGAACAGAAGATGTGTAGACCATATATTCACTCTCAGGAACATTATAGAGCAGTGCTCAGAATGGCAAAGACAGCTTTACATAAATTTTGTTGATTTTGAAAAGGCTTTTGACAGCATACATAGGGACAGTTTATGGAAAATACTGAGGGCTTATGGAATTCCAAGCTGCATAGTGTCAATCATAAAAAGCCTCTATGCCAACTTTACGTGTAGTGTTGGGCAGAGCAACCTAACCTTCGAGGTGAAGACAGGAGTACGACAGGGATGCCCCTTATCAACCACTCTTTTTTTAACAGTCATAGACTGGGTGATGCGCCAGACAACAGAGGGCAGTCCAAGAGGAATAAGATGGACTACATTTCTACATTGGAAGATCTGGAATATGCAGATGACATTGCACTGCTGGCACATTCACATCAACACATCCAGGAAAAAACGGATAGACTTAATAAATTTAGCCAGCAGGTGGGCTTGAACATCAATTTAAAGAAGTCTGAGGTCATGACGCTCAATGTGAGCAACCCTGAGCCCATATCAGTAAGGAATCAGCAATTGGTACAGACAGATACCTTCACATACCTAGGAAGCATAGTAACACCAGACGGTGGGGCAGGCAAAGACATCAACATCAGAATGAATAAGGCAAGAACAGCCTTCTTTAGCCTAAATAAAATCTGGAAGTCCTCCCAATACAGCACAAGCACAAAATTAAGATTATACCAGAGTTGCGTGCTTTCTGTGCTTCTCTATGGTGCGGAATGCTGGAGAGTCACAGAGAAGGAAATGTCAAAATTGTCCTCTTTTCACACAACATGCCTAAGAAAAATTCACCGCATCTTTTGGCCGAATACCATCACCAACCAAGATCTGCTTACTCGTAGCAAGCAAGAGGACATGCACACCATCATAGCTGGCAGACGCTGGAGCTGGGTTGGTCATGTCCTCAGAAGAGACCCCGATGCCATCACAAGAACAGCTATGCTTTGGACCCCTGAAGGAAAGCGAAAGAGAGGCCGACCAAAAAAACAACTTGGCGGAGGACTGTGGAGGCTGAGATGCAAAGAATGAACCAGAGTTGGGGCACTGTACGAAGGATGGCCACCGACCGTGCAAAGTGGAATCAATTTGTTGTTGCCCTACAAGGGACGCCACTAGGCGTGATGGCCACTGGACTGCTTGGACGGTCGGTGGTTAAGGATCGAAGAAGAAGAAATAAGGGAGGGAAATCACATCGTATGAGATGAACTGTTTGAGAAGAGCTATTAATGGGTATCAGCAAATAAGGAATTAGATATGAATAACATCAGAACAATTGTACAAACTACATCCTGCATTATATATATATACACACACACACGCGCACGCGCGCGCGCACACACACACATGTGTATATATATATATATATATATATATATATATATATATATATATATATATATATATATATAAGAGAGGAGAGAGAGAGAGAGAGAGAGAGAGAGAGAGAGAGAGAGAGAGAGAGAGAGAGAGAGAGAAGCCGGGGTTTTTTTTCAACGGAACCTAACCCCCACGGAAATAGCGAGGATTGAGTGTATATTACCTTTAAATATATATATATATATATATATATTTATATACATATATATATATATATATATATATATATAAATATACTATATATATATATATATATATATACATACATATACAGATCGGTAAGCATTTGTCTTCTCGCGTTGGTATCGAATGCAGTTAAGTTTGAGCTGTGGTCATTTTGCGCTGGACTGCGCATGACTTGTCTTGCTTCTTGGTCGATCGGTTTCCGCCCACCACTAGTGGAGTGAGCGATTTGGAATGGCGAAAGAGATGCCTCGTTGAAGAGGGGATCTCCGCTATTTTTTGTTCTGTCAGGGATGTGTAGTCCTCTTATGGATATTTCGTTTATTCGGGATAATACCTCTAGTGTATTTGCACATGCCGGGAGGCGTGATATTTCTGTATTTCTTGAAAGCAAGGTAAATTGACTTTTTTCATTAACTCTATCGATTTTGGGTCGTGAGCGATTTCGATTCATAGCCTGTCTTCGAAAGTCGTCGTCACGAGATGTTTTTTTCCCAGCTCACATGTCGCTGCATTGTACTGCATCGGTTGATGCATGTACCAAGGACCATTACTTGCTACTTTGTTAAATGAACTAGGTTTGAAAAAACCTTTATTATCTAGAGGATATTTTTGAGGACATTATTTATACTTCGGCAGACGTGTCTGTCTTGCTGAAGTCAAACTAAGGAGAGTGAACTGATCTCATACATCTGGTTATCTCCTGGCTGTTATAGAAAAGGATGAAGTTTTTCACCTGACTACATTTACAGCACTATGAAATATAACATGCATCTGACTCATCATTGTAATGCTGTCTACCGTCTATTGCTGTATTGAATGTTGCTGTGATAATGACTGTTTGATGTGCCTACATATTCGCGTAACCATTTTGTCACTGTGGCGTCCACAATAAATAATGAAGAAAAACGTCAACGGCTGTTTCAAGAATCATTGACTTTATACGTCGTGAGTTTACTGACGTCCTATGTGGATTGCCCTGTTATTTTTGTATGAACATTGTTTTGACTGAACACATCTGCACACTACACAAAACCAGACATGCGGATACCATCCATCATCATATGGCATCACGCATCATTTGGTGGCCATAAGCTGGTTTGATTCTGGTACCAGCAAACACGGGGTCCCTTACCCACTTCATTTTCAACAAGAATTCATCAGCATCCTTCAAGAAATTAACATTCTTCAATACAGTCAACATCTTCAAAATTTTCAAAGTACTCGGCGTTGCCCGGTAAAAGTCAAAATTTCAACTTTTTGACGGAAACAAGAATTTGACAGTACCCGGCGTTGTTACATGTTGCCGGATAACTCGGACTGCTGTTATCTTTTACGCAAGTCAAGCAAGTTGCTGCTGTCAAGGTTCCAGTGCTGTCGTTTTTGTGAAGGTCAAGTGCCGGTTGAAACGGGTTGTTTTCTGAAGAAGGCCAAGTACCGATTTCCATCAACTTACTTTTGGATTAGAAGGTCAAGTGCCGAAACAACTCAACACACAGTATTTCAGAAGCTCTTGTACCATCGTGTTAGCAGTGGAAGCAGTTCAGATGTGCCATCATCGTTGGAGCTTCGCTCTTTAGGACGTTGATTGACATCCGTTTTTCTGCTGTTCTACGATTGGAAGCCTATAAGTTAAGTGGCATGTTTGTATGTAAACTGTGCCAAGGTTTGCAAATTTCCGATACTGGAATTTGCTAAGCGACTTCTGTTGCTATTTATGTTAGCTGTGATGACATGTTTTAATATTGTTTTCGTTATTATTTCGCATTCTTTAGTTTTGTTTTGATTCGTTTGTATTTGTTAGCCTTCT